>JAVQJW010053646.1:0-11450 GCA_036025195.1 Hypseleotris klunzingeri
AAATTTACCCAGATTTTATTTAGAGACCTAAAATCATATCTGATTTTATCTGATCTTGGCAGCTTGAAAAAGTCACTATGACATACTGTAACTGCTCAGGTGACCTTTACAGGTCAAAATGTCACTAGGTCATTAAAAGTTCAAAGGTCTAAATTATGTCATGCTCATAAAATATATAATGTATTAATATAATAATGATGCAAGAACGGTCACATTAATGCTTAAATACTACATATAACCATCTACTATGACTTGTCAGTAAATGATAAAGATATTATATACTCTTATGGGCTTAAATAGAAATACAAAATGTATTTCTATTGTGTGATTAATCACATTTTTGTGTATAGGGTCCACCTGGTCCTCCTGGAAACGACGGTCTCGATGGACAGCCTGGCCTCCCCGGTCCTCCCGGCCCCCCTGGGCCCCCTGGCCTTGGCGGAGTGAGTATCTCAGATATTTTGTAAAAATCAATGAAGAAAAGTTATAATTTAGGGAATGTGTGCTGGTATATGCATGCCTCATTTAGTGCCACATAAATGTCATCATGATGTCCTTAGACCAAATCAGGTTTACTTTTATCTTGATTTGATATGAATGCCTTTAGAGTAGTAAAATAATGATTTTGTTGTTCTGTTATTTTTAGTCTCTTCAGAGAGTATTTTTAGTTTTTTGGTCTTTAAAAATTAAACTGTAATGTCATGAACTTGTCTGTGGCAAATAATTTTGAGATTGCATGTTATGCTTTTGTTGACCTCTATCAAAGCAATAATAATTTACCTTTACTGTTTTCTCCCGACAGAACTTCTCTCCTCAAATGTCCTATTCTGACCCCTCCAAATCAAGTGGCCCCCCTCAGCCCGGCCCAATGGTAAACCACATTACCCTCACATACAGTGTTTTTAAGATGGTGGTACTTCATCTAAAGCCTTATGTCTTATCTCAATAAAGGGTCCCATGGGTCCCCGTGGTCCTCCTGGTCCTTCTGGAAATCCTGTAAGTTTTGCGTTAACACACATGATACACATGAAACTATAAAACAGGTCAAGTAAATGTCTTCTTTTGTTGTCATTAAGGGTCCTCAAGGTTTCACTGGACCCCCTGGTGAGCCTGGTGAGCCCGGAGCTGGTGTGAGTAAACTTCAATCATCATTTGGATTTATTAAGCTTTATCTCTGAGAAACATTACTACCCACAAGTCCTATCTGTTAACTGCTACAGTTAATTCAGGATGATTGAAATATTTTCAATCAGTCATGAAGTTCTATTCTTCTATCTATACATTTAATATTTGACCTTTGTTGTATGGTTGTTTTGTTTTATAGGGTCCCATGGGTCCTCGTGGTCCATCTGGTCCCCCTGGAAAGAATGGAGATGATGTAAGTCATTTACTTTATTATTCTAGGTTTCATAATCTTAACAGTACAGTATGATATTATGTGAGTACTTGTGAGTGCACCTCATTTGATGCTAATGCTAAACTGCTCTATTTGTATCTCTTTTAGGGTGAGCCTGGCAAAGCTGGTCGCCCCGGTGAGCGTGGACCTGCTGGCCCCCAGGTGAGTGACCCCCACAAAGTGCCATAGTGTTGTTGTAATGTAATTGGACAATAGGGTTTTTATAGGCCTCTCTGTAGAACAGAGTTGGCAGCAGTTATCCTGTGCCAAGTGGGTTGGCAGTTCGATTTTTGCTAGAAACTGTGCATACTGTCATTGTGTCCTTGGGCAAGACGCTTAAGCCACATGCCTATGTATAAGTGTGGTTGTGTGATTGGTGTTGGAGATGGATGCAAAAGTCATTTGCTAAAAATGGCTGCTAAGTCTTTGTGAGTGTGCCCCAGTGCTGCTGTGGCTACTGAAGTTTATCACCACTAGTGTGTATCACTGTAGAGTAAATAAATAATGGGCACAAAAAAATAAGTGGTTTGAGAAAGTCTTGAGGCCATGTTAAGCTTTTCATATATTTCTTATCAAACTGCTTTTGAAAATACATATATATTTGTCTTGCAGGGAGCTCGTGGTTTCCCTGGAACTCCTGGACTTCCTGGCATCAAGGGACACAGAGTCAGTATTTAGTGTCCATCTTTACATAAGGTCTCATTGTGATTTGTCATTTACCTAAACATGCTCCCTTTGGATGTATGTAGGGTTTCCCTGGTCTAGATGGATCTAAAGGAGATGCTGGACCTGCTGGACCCAAGGTAAAGTTGTTCTAAAAATGTTTTTGTTGAATAATTTCATTTTAGTTTGTCCAACACAGATTAATGTCCTTTTTTCTGTTTTCCAAAGGGAGAGGGCGGTACTCCTGGTGAGAATGGTATTCCCGGAGCCATGGTAAGTCTGATACATACACACTGCCTGAAAAACCATGTTGCTTGTATGATTATTGTTTAACTAAAGCATGTGGTCTTCTCTGTCCCAGGGTGCTCGTGGTCTTCCTGGTGAGAGAGGCCGCCCTGGACCTCCCGGCCCTTCTGTAAGACACTAGTCTCTTTATGGTTTGTTGATACAGTGCATTGTTTTCACATTGTCCTAATGGTGTTGTCTAATGCAGGGTGCCCGTGGTAATGATGGCAACACTGGCCCTGCTGGACCTCCTGTAAGTATTCAGACCATCATATGATCTACTGTAGTTTTGACTTGACCACTACAACACCCTTTGTAATAAACTTGATAATATCCTTTATCCATTACATAGATGTGTTTTTGTCATTGACAATAATAATGTCTTCACATTATAGGGACCCACTGGCCCTGCTGGTCCCCCTGGATTCCCTGGTGGTGTAGGAGCTAAGGTATGTTTTTGTGACACAAAATTCTGTACATTACATTATTGGCAACATTATGATCAAAACCAGTAGTTTACAAACTATCCTGTATCCTGCATTTATTATTATTTTCTTCTTCCCATGACAAACAATGATTTAACAATTAATTTGTCCTGCCTCCCAGCTTTTTCACATTGTAGTATTTCTTTCCTTTTCATTTTCTGTAAGAATACATTGTAGCCATTGATCCTAGTACCTAACCTGGCCACAGATGAAGCTTGTAGCCACCAGATGGCATTAGCTCACCACTAATGGGACCTGCTGCTGCCACACCCCTGCTTCCCACTCTTCACATCAGTTCAGCATCTTGGGTGGATTTAGCAGTACTATGGATTAAACTGTCCTAAAATGTCTCTAGAGTTTCTTCCTCTTTGTCCTAACTGTATACTCTGGATATACTATTGTCAGTTGGGTAATGGTTATAAACTAATAATTATTTCACACTGTCTTTAAGGGATAATTTCTTTTGCATGGACATTTTCAAACATTTTATTATTATACTATTATTTATATAATTATTTATATATATATTTTTCTTTAGGGAGAGACTGGTCCTCAGGGAGCTCGTGGATCCGAGGGACCCCAGGGAGCACGTGGTGAGGCTGGTAACCCTGGACCTGCAGGACCCGCTGGAGCTGCTGTGAGTGCATCATACATCTATAACTGAACCAGTTTTCAAGTCATATTGATTAATATTGATTACTTAAATACAATTTTATCTTTCTGTAACAATAGGGTGCCCCTGGATCTGATGGGTCCCCTGGTGCTAAAGGTGCTACTGTAAGTATCATGATTAGACTGGATTTTGTTGTGAGATCTTAATTACCTCTTTTGGTCAATGGCCACTGTGTCAATAATTCCAAAAAAGTGACCAGCCGCTGGTGATTTTCATCAGCTATATTTTAGAATTCTATTGAGTTCATCAGCTTTAAGTTCAATTCGAGGGGGGCAGTTGTAAACATTTCAGGACAAAATCTACCTCATATTTGTCAAACCATGTGTGTTGTATTGTACATGTGCTGACTGTATGCTTACATAGGTTTCAGTCTCAATAAAGTATCGATCTGATCCTGTAGGGTCCTGCTGGTATCGCTGGTGCTCCTGGATTCCCTGGAGCTCGTGGTCCTGCTGGAGCCCAGGGCGGTGTTGGTGCTCCTGGTGCTAAGGGCAACAATGTATGATGATAAATATATATTCATAGCTTTCTTTTAATCCATTCAAGGTATTTTAATTTTTATGTTTATCCAAAAGGGTGAGCCTGGTAACTCTGGGCCTAAGGGAGAGGGCGGTGCCAAGGGAGAACCTGTAAGTTCAGAAATAATTTGATAATGTCATCATTTAGACTGATTAGGATTTGTGTCATTACAAACAATAATTTTGTTTTTAGGGCCCAGCTGGTATTCAGGGACTCCCCGGACCTTCTGGGGAGGAAGGAAAGAGAGGAGCCAGAGGAGAGCCTGGTGGTGCTGGAGCCCGTGGACCTCCAGGAGAGCGTGTATGTACCATTGATATTATCTGACACTTAAATCAGATTTTTATGCTTCAACCAAAATCATGCTTCAAACTGCAAGTGACTGATTGAAACAGATTTTAAAAAGACATATATATATATGTGCACATATATAATAAACAACTGTGATCATTAATGAAAATTACACAGCAAAGTGGATGTTTATTATTTATGTTTATTATTTTGAAAAAAAAACATAGGCTTTTCTCTAAAAGGTGTTAGGGATATTTTAGGAACACATGGAGAACATTTCACTATTTCTAATTCATAGATTGTTATAAATCAGTTAAACCTTAAAATGAGCTTGATAGAGTTCAATTTGTCATTTGTGTTTTGTTTGTTTTACATTTTAGGGTGCCCCTGGTGCTCGTGGCTTCCCTGGTGCTGATGGAGGTGCTGGTGGCAAGGTCAGTTTATTTGAAGATGACTTAGATTTACTTTATAAACATGATTGTAGAGTTTATTTAACTAGTCACAACATCCCTGACAGGGTGCCCCAGGTGAGCGTGGAGCCACTGGGCCCGTTGGATCTCAGGGCGCCACTGGTGAAGCTGGAACTCCTGGAGCTCCTGGTGCACCTGGATCCAAGGTAGGGCTTATTGCAGAACTAATATTCAACATTCTCAATGATTTTCTAAATGTACAGTATGAACAATATGTATTACATTATACTAAGGTGAGGTTTTGTCCTAGGGTGTGACTGGTAGCCCTGGAACCCCTGGCCCTGATGGCAAAGTTGGACCTTCTGTAAGTGCTATCACAATAGTGTTTCTTTCCACAGTATACTATCAGAATGCGAGTACTTATGTTTCTGCGTTTTTACTCTTAGGGTGCCCCTGGACAAGATGGCCGCCCTGGACCTGCCGGACCCACTGGAGCCAGAGGACAGCCTGGAGTGATGGGATTCCCTGGACCTAAAGGAACTAATGTACGGAGTACAACCTTTATATGTTGTGTTGTCTGTGACAGTATGAAGACCCATGGTAAATCTTAACACGTTGATATCCTTTGTGTTTCCAGGGTGAGCCTGGCAAACCTGGTGAGAGAGGTCCCGGTGGTGCCGGTGGCGCTGTTGTAAGTATTTGTATTATTTCCTATAATCATCAGAATATGTGGCCAGTGTGGTTAAATGTACTTTATGTCTGTGATCTCAGGGTGCTCCTGGCAAAGATGGTGATGCTGGTGCTCCTGGACCTTCTGGCCCTGCTGTAAGTCTACATTATTTAATAATGGCCACTGTAGATTTTGTCTAAATGTGGAACTTGTGAAGCTCAGACTTTGTCTTTGTTCAGGGACCTGCTGGAGAGAAGGGAGAGCAAGGACCTGGTGGGCCTCCTGGATTCCAGGTCTGCTTTTCAAAATGTTATCAAACATTCATTCAGTAACACATTCAGATAAAAGATGATCTGGGCAAATTGTATTTAACAGCACAGTTGTAATTGTAAATACTTTGTATTTGCGCAGGGTCTTCCCGGACCTCAAGGTGCCACTGGTGAGACTGGCAAACCTGGTGAGCAGGTAAGACATATGTGAACAACAGGTATAATAGTTTTGAAATCAATAATTGTCCTTCACATTTGATTTTGTGCTGAGTTGACAGTTTTTGTTCTGGTCTTGTTCAGGGAGTTCCTGGTGAGGTTGGTCCTCATGGCCCATCTGGACCCAGAGTAAGTACAATCCCAGATGTTTGTCTGTGACATTCTTAATGCTTATCTATGCAATTTCAATCACTATAATGGTTCTGTCTCTATTGTCCTATAGGGAGAGAGAGGTTTCCCTGGTGAACGTGGTGCTCCTGGAGTCGCTGGCCCAACTGGACCCCGTGGTTCCCCTGGACCTGCTGGTAACGATGGTGCTAAGGTAGGTGACATGACAAAAATAACTGTAAAGACATACAGAACAATAGATAATATTGTTGGAGAGACTGGGGTACTTCAGTGAAGGCCCAGCTGTAACAGGTGAAATAATGTCATATCTTGTGTGTGTCTATAGGGAGAGGCTGGCCCAGGCGGTGCCCCTGGAGCTGCAGGAGCTCCTGGTATGCAGGGTATGCCCGGTGAGCGTGGTGCTTCTGGCCTCCCAGGAGCCAAGGGAGAGAGAGTAAGTTCATAACTGATTTTCTTAATTACTGTATGTATAGTTTTGTAAATGTTAAGCAGTTTACTACACTTTGGTGTGAATCAAGTTCCTAACAAAGCTCACTTTTTGGTCAGGGTGATGGTGGTCCAAAGGGAGCTGATGGTGCCGCAGGTAAAGATGGTGTCCGTGGTTTGACTGGTGCTATTGGAGTGCCTGGACCTCCCGGTGCTCAGGGTGAGAAGGTAAGAACAGCAAAATGAAGTTTTAATTAAAGCTTCAATCTTAATATTGCATAACTGAATCTGTGCTCTGTTTGCTAAATTGTGACTTTCTGTTTTAGGGAGAGGCTGGTCCTGTTGGCGTTGCTGGACCCACTGGACCTCGTGGTGCCCCTGTAAGTTCCTTTAACCCAAAAATGTGTATCAAATTAACATACAGAAAATATACTCACCATTATCAAGACATTAAAGTTTGCTTACAATAGAAAGTACCAAATCCTCAGATATGGCTAATACCGGTAAAATGTTTTTGAATGCATTTGTTTTTGCAATGATTTTGAATTGATTCAGACCACAGAAAGTGATTTTGCAATCTTTGATTTCAGGGTGAGCGTGGAGAGACTGGCCCCGGTGGACCTGCTGGATTTGCTGGACCTCCTGTAAGTCAAACATGTTTTAATACTGTGTTTATTTTAAATGATTATTCTACCCCCAAAAGAATTCTGACATCTTACCCACTCATCATTCCACAATAGGGTGCTGATGGTCAGCCTGGTGCTAAGGGAGAGAGTGGTGACTCTGGACCTAAGGGAGACGCTGGTGCTCCTGGCCCTGCCGGACCCGTTGGAGCTGCTGGTCCTCAGGTGGGTTTGATAAGACATAAAAAGGACTGTTTTATAATGTTTAATAATAAGACTTTAAGTTATTATTTATTATTATTATTATTGTTTCTTTTCCTGTTTTCCGTCTGATGTATGTACATTTGTATTATAGGGACCTGCTGGTCCTACTGGTGCCAAAGGTGCTCGTGGTGGTGCTGGATCTCCTGTAAGTATGCCTCTTGGATTTAACTTCTATTGATTATAATATTTTACATGGGATTTAATGCTTTTGTTTCTGTATCTTTAGGGTGCTACTGGTTTCCCTGGACCTGCTGGCAGAGTTGGACCTCCCGGCCCTGCTGTATGTGTCACATTATACACATGACAAACCAGTAGTCACTGTTTTTTGTTCTAAATGGTTATTGCACATTTGACAGGGAGCTGCTGGACCCCCTGGCCCTGGTGGACCTGTCGGTAAAGATGGACCCAGAGGAAATCGTGGTGAGACTGGACCTGCAGGACGTCCCGGTGAGGTTGGAGCTGCTGGACCTGTGGGACTCTCTGGAGAGAAGGGATCCCCTGGTTCTGACGGATCCCCTGTAAGTTCTGAACATTCTCATATTCATCATTTAATCTTATAATTGTTGAATGTTAAGAAATTACGAACTAATGCCTCTGTCCCTTGTTGCAGGGTGCCCCTGGTCTCCCAGGACCTCATGGTATTGCTGGACAGCGTGGTATTGTAGGTCTTCCCGGACAGCGTGGAGAGCGTGGTTTCGGTGGTCTGCCTGGACCATCTGTGAGTATTATAGGACAATGACAATTTATGCCATTAATACTCTTCTGCTCATACCAAACTTTCTTCAAGACATTTTGACGCAATTACAAGTCTGCTTTGTTGTTATAATCAGGGTGAGCCTGGAAAGCAGGGACCTGGTGGCCCAGTGGGAGAGCGTGGAGCCCCAGGACCTGCTGGACCTCCTGGACTGTCTGGTCCACCCGGAGAGGCTGGACGTGAGGTATGAGGTCTTACAAAAATGAACCAACAGGGCAATGCACTGTTGGACTGTGTTTACTTACAGTATATGACAGTATCAAACTCACAGTATTTGACCTGATTTACATTTGTATATCAGGGATCTGCTGGACACGATGGTGCCCCTGGCCGAGATGGAGCTACTGGACCTAAGGTAACACTCTTTTTTTATTTATTTTGTCTTTTTGAAGTATACATGATGTATAAAGATTTAAGGGCCATTTATGCACTTTTTAATGCATTTCTGTAGGGAGACCGTGGCGAGACTGGCATGGGTGGACCCCCTGGACCTCCTGGTGCTCCTGGTGCCCCTGGAGCTGTTGGCCCCTCTGGCAAATCTGGTGACCGTGGAGAGGGTGTAAGTACTCAGACAAATCAGAAATGTAAAGTAATTGTGCCTTACTGACCTGCTTATGCCTCTGTTTTAGGGTCCCGCTGGTGCCCCTGGCCCTGCTGGTCCTGCTGGTCAACGTGGTAATGCTGTAAGTTATTCACTATCTACACAATTCTTGTACAGATTTATTAACATACATATGCTGGTTTTCTTTCAATTTTAAGTATAATCTTGCACATAATACAGTAAATATGTTAACATATGTTGGTATATTTTCTTTAGGGTCCCGCTGGAGCTAAGGGAGACAGAGGAGAGGCTGGTGAGGCTGGAGAGAGAGGCCATAAGGGACACAGAGGATTCTCTGGTATGCAGGGTCTGCCTGGACCTGCTGTAAGTCACTGGAACTCATCTCAGTAAATCTATGTTAAATAATCATAATAGATTTTAATATAAACATCTCTATGTTTTTTAGGGCCCTGCTGGAGAGAGAGGACCCGCGGGTGCATCCGGACCTGCTGGACCTAGAGTAAGATGATGCAATTCTACAATTTGTCTTACAAATAATTTGGTCATTGTTAATTTAGTGCGAAAAACCTCTTTAACCAGTTAAGGAAAAAATCCTTAACTGGTTAAAGAGGTTTTTTGCGTACAAAATTACAAGATGCAAGCTTAGACATGCTTAGACTTTTCAATGACTATTATTATACTACCTGAATGTCTACTTTGATGTTTCTTCACAGGGACCTGCTGGATCTTCTGGCTCTGCTGGTAAAGATGGTGTGAATGGCATGCCTGGACCTCTCGGACCTCCTGGACCTCGTGGTCGCAATGGAGAGATGGGAGCTTCTGTAAGTCTGTAGTGTATTTTCACAGTTGTTGTGGACTTGTGTAACCGTGGATGTAGTTAATAACACTTCTGTCTCGTCAAAGGGACCTCCTGGACCTCCCGGACCTCCTGGACCCCCTGGTCCTCCTGGTGGTGGATTCGACTTTGTGAGCCAGCCTCTTCAGGAGAAGGCCCCAGATCCTCTCCGTGGGGGACACTACCGTGCTGATGACCCCAAGGCCATTGCTGATCGCGACACTGAGCTGGACGGCACTCTCAAGACCCTGACTCAGAAGATTGAGAAGATCCGCAGCCCTGATGGATCCCAGAAGAGCCCCATCCGCATGTGCCGTGACCTGAGGATGAGCCACCCTGAGTGGAAGAGTGGTGAGTGCAAGAGCTTTAAATTAAACGCTACCTCCTAGAATAATCTAGCAGGGCACTGAAATAATATTTTTTATTATATTAAAGTGCAAGAAGTGTTTTGAGTAGCAGCAACATTCTCATGAGGTTAGATTCTAAAAGGAAGCTGATTGAAGTATTTATTTATTTATTTATTTTTTGCTCAGGTCTGTACTGGGTCGACCCTAACCAGGGCTCTCGCCTGGATGCCATCCAGGTTCACTGCAACATGGAGACTGGTGAGACATGCATCTACCCTAGCCAGTCCAGTGTGCCAATGAAGAACTGGTACCTCAGCAAGAACAGCAAGAAACATATCTGGTTCAGCGAGTCCATGACCGGTGGATTCCAGGTAAAACATACAACCAATAAACTAAGCTGGCAGCTTGCTACTGCTATATTCTCAAAAACGGACATATTTCTTTTGTGTGCAGTTCCAGTATGGCAGCGAGGGCTCTGATGCTGAGGATGTTAGTATCCAGATGACCTTCATGCGCCTGATGTCCAACCAGGCGTCTCAGAACATCACATACCATTGCAAGAACAGCATCGCCTACATGGACTCCTCCACCGGCAACCTGAAGAAGGCTCTTCTGCTGCAAGGCTCCAACGATGTTGAGATCAGAGCTGAGGGCAACAGCCGCTTCACATACAGCGTCAGCGAGGATGGCTGCACGGTGAGTTTTTTAAATCATACTACTGAATTTATTTTACTTTAAATTGTGAAAAAGATTTGTGTCCTCAAAGAGATTACTATTTTTACAGATTGTTCAGCTCATATCAAGTTTGTACAAATTGCTCTGCTACTTTTTGCATTAGATTAAGCAATGCTCCCACTTGAGTTTTAAATATTCTACAAAGATGATTTCTATAAGTTACTGTTCTTTAGTTCAGGAGCAAGGGTGTAACCCTGCACACCAAACAATTGTTACAAAATGTGTATAAACGCAGTCCCACCAACTGGTGTGACAATACAGCCATGTTAGCAAGGGTTTCTGTTTAAGGAAACTGTTTATGTAACAGACCAAAGCTCTGATTTGGTGTCCATGAACGTGTTCATACATTTCTGTTCTTTCTTACAGTCACACACTGGCACATGGGGCAAGACAGTCATTGACTACAAGACAACAAAGACATCCCGCCTGCCCATCATTGACATTGCTCCTATGGATGTTGGTGCACCCGATCAGGAGTTTGGCGTTGAAATCGGCCCTGTTTGCTTCTTGTAAAAATGAACGAAATGTGGACATGACTTTGTTGTTTTTTTTCTAGCAGTCATCTCCAACTCCCCCCTTTTTCTGTGCATTCAAAACAATACATTCGGCTGCCATTGATCCAACAAAAGGCCTAAAAAAACACTCTAAGGACGGTGTTTATACAATCATGAGAGGTTATGGGACTGCTACTTTTCTACCAAACCCAACCACAAGGACACTTTAAAATGAAACTCTTTTGTTTCCACTGGCAACAAGAAAATAATATATGGTTGTGTAAAATCCCTTTGGATATTGACCAAAACAAAATCCTGACACAGACGACCTTTGCCATTCTCTACCACTGCGGAAGGACATTGAAAACAACAAATGATTATGTACCTTTACTGGTGTTAAATAAATT
>JAVQJW010053680.1:0-10790 GCA_036025195.1 Hypseleotris klunzingeri
TGCAAAGTTTCAAAGTGATCCGGCATTTCGTTTTTGAGTTATCGCGGTCACACGGCCAATCTGCGGACGCGGACGAACATGAAACCATAATATCGCTGAACGCGATTCTCGCGTTTCGCAGATATAATAAAACTATTAATTTGCTATGTATCATAATTGCACTTATTAAACTCTACACAAAATCTGACCAATGCTGTTCCGATTCCACACCTCTTCATTACACCTGAGCTGTCATACACGTTATATGTTTTAATTTCCTAATAAACGTCGGGTGCAGTCAGAGAACCGCTGATGCAAGGTGCAGAAGGCTGCCTCTCTGCCTCTCTCTCATTGGCATTTGCATATTAGAGTGTTTTCTGAGGGAAAATGAGCTGTAGAAATTAATTCAGGATTAATTGGTGCCTTTATCTCGTTAGGACAATCTAATTTAGGGGATGATGGAATTGTTTAGACTCCCTTTTGCATAATTGGATTGCGGTGAATGGCTGTCATTACCGTCTTTTTAGCATCGTCTGTGGGCCCCCTCTCTCTCTCTCCGAGTGCATTGCAAGGCCCCAGCCTCATAAAGAGCGATCATGTGTTACAGCAGTGTTTTGCTAACCCCTGGAACACACCGCCGATGATGCTGCAGGAGCCCGAGCATGTGGCTAACGTGCAGTGGTGATTAACTTTCTTCTCTGAGCCATTAGCGCACTGCAGAGGAGATCTCACATGCGGCTAACTACTGTGCCATGATCGACTGTTAAGCGCACATTATTGCTCTCCCATTCCCTACCACTATACCAAAACTGGACATGACAGGAGGAAAATCTCTCAATATCTTTCAAGTGGATTCTCTTTCTCTCTTTCCCGCCCGGCATATTTCCGACATTGTTTTATTAGCTCCACAATATCTCACAGACAGTTTGCAGGGGGCTGTTGCTTCTGCTTTTTTCCTTTGTGGGATGAAAATCAATGGAAGTAGAAGTAAAGCTCATGTAAAGGATCACTCACTGGAATACCTGATCTTCTCCCTCCAACAACATTGATGTAACTATGGAAACAAGTTGCCAAGATGAGCATGGATCGGCCTATATCTCCTGACAAAAAGCTTCCTTGCATCTCTGACAGTTACCCTACACCACAACAGACGCTTATAGCTGCGGCTCTTCACTCCGATACCATCATCATTTTTCTGAAAGCACAAATTGTATAGATATTATTCCGCGGGCCGCTCTCTGGTAAACAAGGCCGGCCTGAAATCTAATCTATGGTGCTGATACTCAGGCTGTGCCGGGCTAATTGAGTTGGTGTAGTCTGTCCCTCGAGGAGCTGGACATACAGTAAAGACAGACTCTATCAAGTCATATATGTACTGTACTTACTGGAAGTGACTCCTTTAGAAGAGCATCACACAATAGGTTTAAATTGAGGAAAAAAATCCAATTCACAGCCATTCAATTATACACAAAGTTTAAACTGTATGTAAACATCTTACTTCAGTTGGGTTAGCAGCTATTTGTATTGCTCTAACTTGAACAACCAAATCTGGATCATAATGTGGTAAATTGTGTACTGCTTTGTGATAATGGCTGACTGCAATGAAGATTGTGTGCAATGAAGATTGTGTGCAATGAAGATTGTGTGGGCATTCAACAGCATTCAGTAAACAAGCAGTACAACATGGGTCAATGCTCATTCTTTTGTGTTGTTTCGGTCTATTGTTTTGTAAACATTAAAAGCTTACAGATTGACCAATTTAGATTATGATGTATGTGCTTTCAGGAGAGATAGCTACCAAGTAAACACATTTTTAGGCAATATTCAAATATAAAAGACTTTAACCAACACGTACGAAGTAGAATAAAAACAAATATGGCGCCAAAGACTAAAAACAGTGCTTTGGCAAAAGAGCTTTGTCAAAACAGACCTTAACTTGAGCAAACTTTTGTGGACACTGTAGGTCGATTCTCTCTTGTTTATGTAAATGGACAATAGTTAGCATTGCGTAGTCAGAAATGCAGCTGAGCTTAATCAAGCTATAAGCATTATCTGAGTCTGTCAACAAACAGACACTCGACCTGCCTTCTCCAAAATTACAATCGGATTACTCCTATATCTTGTCTTTTTTCATATGCCTTCTATCACTCCACTCCATGTTCACGAGGCATACTGTGTCATGTATTTGATGCATTTTATCCCCCCTTCCTCTCTTCTCCTCTTCCCCAGTGCCATTTCCATTCTTTGCATAAATGCAGTCTAACAGTATTAAGTATTCATGCGTGTTGGGGAAGGTGGTGCCTGTCCTTCAGGGTAAGTGTCAAGCTCGCGTGCGGCACAAGAAAAGCCCCGGGGAGAGGAGAACATTAGGATCCATCAGGCTGACAGACAAATCATTCTCTCATGTAAACATAAATATGAGGGTATGTTTCCACCGCCATCCCACTATCTGTTGCTAGGCTACCTTGCATTAAGCAGTGTAGCTGTCCCTGTTCATTTTGCTCCAGGGATTCCAGCAATACCATCATATAACCTGCTGAGTCTTAATGAGAAGGCCTGCTCGTGTGAGTGGATATAGACACGGTCCAATGTGAAATTTATTCCAAACGCAGGATTTCGGCTGTCTGTCAAGCACACCGCCACCCCGATGTTTATGAATTTGAAGGGTTTTGATGGTGGAAAAGAGAAGAAAAAACAAGCTTTGAGGGGAATATTTCAGTCTAGGCACAAGCGCGGCTGACAAACGGAAAGGTCACGGTGGATCACACACACTTGAATGTATAAGTATGAGACTCAGTGACATGGACTCACATCACCCAAACACACTGCACACAGACCAAATCCAGATTCATTAAAATTTTACACCATATAATTTTTGAATGGTTATTAAGGATTAAGTATGCGTTTTTGTTGAATCACCTAATAGCCCATTGTAATGAGAATCATTTGTGAAAGAAGCAGACCTTGAGATGTCATCTAGGCTTGTTTTAGAAGGATTTGATTACAGTAATGTCCAGTTCATCCGGTGTTGGCCAATGACTTTTGGGTGGCAGGGGCTCAGGTGGTACAGCATATCGCCTATTAATTGCAAAGTTGTCAGTTTAATCCCCAATTGTGTTGGGCAAGACACTTGTTGTTAGTGAGATTGGTGAGTTTAGTAATGATTGTATGCCATGCCATTAGCAAGGTTTTGTTGCATTTCTGCCAGTCTGCACCAGGGCAGCTGTGGATACAGAAGTAGTGTATGACAGTGGAGTGAATGAATAAAGGACTCAATTTGTGCTGTTATCATGCTTTGTTAAAAAACAGAATAAACTGCTGTATGATAGTGGTCTTAACTGGAAAGAAAGTAAAATGTAACTTCACTAAATCTGAACAAACCCACCGCCAGCCCCTAGTCAGTAAATGCTCATCCAGCTTTGAGTTTTATGATGTTTTAAATGACTAAAAGGGTAACTAGAGAAAAGTGAGCACAGTTGAATTGAGGATCTTAATGACCATTTCAATTACTTTTCAATTAATTGCTCTGGCATAATATGCTCTGATACAACACACAATAAACAATATGTGGTGTGCTTAATAAAGGTCATCTGTTGTTGAGGAATCACTATTCCCCAAATGCATTAACAAAGTCAATTAACCATTCTCCACCAAAGAAGAAAAGGAACCCATCTCCAATAAAAATAGAATCCAGAGTGGCGTCCAAAGCCACCCCACAATTACAACAACTGCGCGTCCCCAGATAATTATGTGAGCCATAAATGGAGCGAGGGAGAGAAAGACAGAGGAGCCAATGGTCACTGAGAGAAAGAGCAGTGAGATGAGGGAGAGCGGCGCCAACAGCTGCTTCACATAGATTGTGTGTGGGATGAATTAAAAAGTTGAACCTTTCGCTGGCTGTATTCAGATGTCTGCCTCTGGGTGATTAATCACGGCCGTCAGGACCTGTAATCCTTTTCAGGAGAAACAAATGCAGCTACTGTCCTCTCCTCTCCAAACGCCCAGGGCCCAGGGCCACCAGCCCACCTGCCTGCTCACAATACCTGCACCACAAGAGAAGACACCCATGGGAGCGCACATGTAATCTGCTCCAAACATGATGGCACCAACAAACACACTGGATTTCAACAAAATTGTACGGCACCCTTTTACTGCGTTCCTTTTTGTATTGCACAGTCAATAGAAAAGGCAGATTCAGAGTCCAAAAGGAATGGAGCAGCATTAAAAAAAGATCAGAGAAGTTTTACAATCAATATAACAAAGACCAAGTTATGAGCGAGGCCACAGTGCAAAAGACTTCAAAGCTCTGCTTCCATTGGAATAGTGCACGGTGGATGAAATAGTGTATGGGCCAGGCAGTGAGTAAGTTTGCCTTTCTCAAATGGGTGCCAAGTATCACTACACTACTTAGGCAACTATTGGTCATGAATGAACTGTAAACAACACTAAGAAGTTATTGATGTGACTGCAGATGCCACTCATGCTGCATAATTAAAATGTTAGCCTCCATTTGTGATTACACATATATCAAAAACTGTACTTTGTCAGCTCACGTATCTCTCAATGGAAACATGCCATTTGGGTCTAAAACAGACCTAGACTAAGAACAGAGCTAAGAGTCTGTGAGAATCTTAGTAGTATAGCTCCAACTCCTCCAACATCTACATCTCAGCTCCAAGTTTTATATGCCTGGAAAGTTTGGTGCATGTGCCTGGATTTTTAATGCGGTTTGGCTCCTGACTGATAGAAGTCCTCACTTGGCAGCTGCTTTAGTCAGTGCACTTCATGTCACGTTTCTACATGCTGGTAAACAGCTGATCTAGTTCAGAAAAGACAGTGAGAAAGTCAAGAGCCAGCAACATCCCGAGCCGGGTGGAGAAGAAAGTGTGTCATCAGCATAAAAATAGAAGCCCACTAACGAATTCCTAATCATATCCTCCGTTTCCTCCGGGGGCTATGCTAAAGAGGTTAAAACACCAGCCGGTAGATGAGAATATGTGGCGCGTTGGCTCTTGAGATTACAGCATGGCATTTGACTGTTATTGATTGTTAAACTCACCATTATGTGTGCACAATTACAAAACACAGCCACTCTCTGTGCGGCCATATTTTCTTGTACTGCAAATGTTAAAAGTGCCATAATGGAGAGCGATTCCTCCAAAACACTATTAAAGACGATGATGCTGCCTCACGCCTATGCTGTCAATCAATCACCTAGAATATACCTTAATATCTTAAAAGCAAAGCACTTACACATCGAAGAGCCAATGCAAAAGGATTGCTCTTGATTTAAGCTCCACTGAATAAAGTGTATGGCCTTCAAAGCGAGCCCCCATACCGATACTAATGGCGTATATGACCTAAGAATAAACACGGCAGAAAAAAGTACGTATTAAAAAATCCTTTGTGCCGAACAAAAGGCAAATGTCAGGGTCCCTGCTGCGACAAAGAGTGCTTTTATACGTGTGAAAGGTTGTGAGGGTAGTAATTCAGAAGGTGCAGAATGTTGGCAGCATGGCAGCCTGAGGAGAATGGGCCACAGCTGACCGTTTCCAGCCCCTTTGTGTGCTCACTGTTTGACCAGGCGTCTCCCGGTCGGCAAGAGCGCAGCTTCAACACCATCCAGCCCAAGAACAAAGCAGCCATTATCGGGCATATCTCATCCACCAGGCCTGTCTGAGCTCCACTGACACCAGGGACAGGCAGTGTGTGGCAGGGCCTAGTCGCGCGGCTCCATCAGGGGGACTATAGTACTGGAAGGCGAACACTGAAGCGGACTGGGAGGTCCATTAAACACAAGGCCCGACACCTTAGCTCTGTGGACAAACATCACAACAATGGCACGCAGCGGCGGTTGCCAAGGTAATGGGGAAAAACAGAGTGCAGAGAGGAAGGGGTCAGGCATCATGGGCCACTGGCAAACTGAAAAGCCTGAGCAAACTGGCCCCAGAAACACACCACCCATTTACTTTGTGTCAGCACTGTATACTTATAGCTTTCAGGATCCGGAGAAGAATACCAGTGACACGTCAGCTACTAAAAGAGATTTGCACAGGATTATTCTCACATACAACACGACTTAAGACATATTGTACTCTGTTATGTAATATTTTAGCATATAAGTGTTGGGGATTTTCATTGATTTAACATTCACAAGTTTTGAAAACTGTTAAACTGTAATTCATGTAAAAGTTAAACAAAATTCTCAATAGAGAATTAATGTGAAAAAATATCTGTCAAATTATGGGCATTTGGCGGGGTACATCCATAACATTGGCCAGTAGATGCAGGACTGCCATACACAGACATAGCTGGACAAGTGCACTCTTACTTTGAGTCACTGGGCAATTTACAGATACCAGTTGCATGAACGTCTTTAAATGTTGGGAGTTGCCAGATAAAACGCACAGCACAGGGACAGTGAAAAACACATTTGAAAATCACATGTTCTAAATGGCATTTCTTACATTGGCTGTACTGTGTATAATTGTGAATAAGTATCTGGTTGAGTTACGTAACTTTTTAAATATTCATAAATGTCTGATTTTAATTAGATGGATATGTCTAGTTTCAAATTCACTTGCTAATACGCTGCTATCAATCTTTTACCAACAGTTGTTTTTGTTTATCAATGATAAATGACTCAAGTTTCTGAGGACTATGACTTTGTGTTTACTAAAGTGAAAACAAACAAAAGTAGGGAACCATGTGCTTTAAAATATATTGAAGGAGTTAAAATATGTAACAAATGACAATGTTACAGTCTTTCTGTATTGTTTACATGCTCTCCCTATGTCTGCATACTCCAATTTCTTCCTTCAACCTAATACTTGACCACAGTCCTGACTCATGATCTGGAGAAGGGTCCACGAGCACAGCACAATGGCCACCCACTATACTTAACAGGTTGTCCTGGTGGCATTGAAGTATGGGTAAAACAAAGGAAGCAAGTATTGCAGGGTTTCTCAAATGGCGGGTTAGGACTTTGTGGAAAGTTTTTTTTTACCCCATACAGTATAATGATTATACATCTTCATAAATACCATAGTAAAATAATTTGTCTTGTAAAAGCTGAGTCTCAATAGAACAATCAAGCAGACAAATGAAAGTGTATTTGCAGTATGTATATAAAGGCAGTACTAAAATCTGACCACATAGCCACATTGTTTGCGCCTCATTCAGATTCAGTCTATGTGCTCTCGAGTGTGCTGATTTCTGCATCACAAACTACTCTGAGCTCAAGCCTGCTTCCTGTCTGCCTCCCACCAGCGAATAAAACCCATCGATACACTGGTCCCCTTTGACCCCAGAATCTGACAGCATGTCTGCTAAACACTTCAAGAAGGAGCCGCCAGTCAGTCCGTCAGCTCCAGTCCCTGCTTGTGTAGCTACAGCTTGTGTCTTCTCTCTCTCCACCTGCTTGAGCTGCTGTGGCCTTGTCTGAGTCCAAGGAATTCCCAGTCCACTGCAGTGTATCCGCCTGGAAACGCCACAGATGCCAGTACTGGGTAAGATGCACAATGAAAAAACACACACACACACACATAAAAACAACAGAAAAAACAAGGAAAGTGATAGGATGAAGATGTCAGTTATGGCAAATAGCACTCTGTCACACTCCTAAAACATCTCTGTCACTGATTATCAGACCGAAGAAACACACACTGTCGGAATCAAGAACACCAAAGAAGAGACGGGAGTCGTGAAACAATGTGAGTTCAGAGCTGGATTCTAAAAGCTTCAAGGTTCAAAGAGTTGGACAAGGAAGCGGTTCTTTGGTTAGTTTCTCCTAGAAAGACAAAACTACTACAACGTTTTACATACAGAGATTTTAGATAATTTACACACAAAGCTTGCTAGTCTTTATGTGTGCAAAAGGTACTGAGCATAAGACAGTTATTGCTTTTCACAAGGTGTAGATTTGTTTATTTTACAAAGCATGTTAAATGTAATCCTTTATGCTAGTATATCTTAGCATATTGGACTGACTATGTGTAACAACTAAACGTTTATCAGACTGAGTGATTTTCTTCTAAACATCTCTAGTAGATTGTGTTGCAGATTAGGAGCAGAACTGAGCAGCAGAGTCTGTAGGCCTGGCGGCTTGTTTTTCCAGTGTCCTCTGGGGTGGGACGGGGGGAACGCAGGGTGAGAAGTCAAGGGGAGGACAAGGTGACTGATTGAGCCGAGGCATTAGGTCAGCGTCGGCAAACTGAATCAAACTCCAGCCAAGTCCCCTCCCTGTGCGGCTAACTACGATCAAATATATCACGCTGTTCTGTCAACACGTGTGTCCAGCTGGGCCCAATATGACTTCCACATGTGCTATGGCCATGGGAGAAGATCCTGGAGGGACAGAAGGGACAAGCCCCCCTAAGTACATGTATATTTCATCTGACCAATAGAAGCTGTCGATAATGAAGATTGTTTTTTTTCAGCAAATATCATGACATTGCTTTTTCTATGGTGGCCTTCTCATAACATGGCACATATAAAAAGTAACCATGTATAAAATGGAAAGCTTGCTACTTAAATTGTGTTATGCTAATTTACAAGTATAATTATATGCTGTATATTTAACGTGTTCATCAAAATATATATAAAGAGGTGCTATCCCTCTCAGGAGCTGAAAACACCTGGTTTCCCCTTTCTACATGGATGAGTGGAGACATTCTCACCTTGATACTAGCAGTTTCTATGGTATGCATTTGCTAAAGTAGTAAAGTGGGCGGGCCAGCAGGTTAAAGAGGCTCTTAAAGGGACATGCACTTGCCAATTTTTCAAAAAGCTTGATAAAAGGCATATACTGCATATTGTTTGTATTTTAGCACTTTTTTATATCTACTAGATGTCGGAACTAACAGTAAAACAGCTTCTGAATATTATTGATTTTTTTGTGTATGACTGACCCAAAAAATGTCATAAGGATTTATCCCTTTACTACAGCCATACTCCACTCCACACACCACACACATTAGGGCCCTTATCAACACGCAGCTCACAGCCTGGGCCTGACAAAAGCAGCGTTTCATAGGAATAATGGATGCATGAAATCAATGTGCGAGTTTCAAAAGGTCATCATGTGCAAGAGCAATGGATCCTAAGGCAACAAGAGGAAAAGCATATCATCTCTAAAGGCTTCACAATTTAACAAGAGGACATTAATTGAAAACGGGTGAATGCAAGTTAAAATTCCAAACGTGTGCGCCGGGATAATTAATGCGCGGCAATCATCACTACTCGCTATTGGGATGAAAACTAATCTACGCCAATCGGTCCATTTCAAAGAAAATGTATTACAAAGTACGTGCCTCCTTTCGGTATTCTTTCCAACATTCATGCACACTATTTTCAATACAGAATTCAATTATGCAGAACACCTGAACAAACAATATCTCACAGCCAATTATTCGGAGCCTTGGAAACCATTGGCAAACAAATTAGCAATGTTAATGCAAGCGAGCGTCTTGATATTTTTGGCGGTGTGTGCTTACAAAGAGTCGAGATCCGGGGCTATTGTTGAGGGGGAATTAAACAGCTCCGACTTGATTTGAGAGAATAAATGTAAAAGTGCACTACTCATTCTCCAAACTCTACACTTCATCAGAGGTGGTTAAAAACAAGTTACATTTACTGCAGATAATTTATTCAAATAAGTTTAAATAGGTTTTCAGTTGGGGGTTGCAGGTAGCATATCCCAGTAACCTTGGACAATGGCCACTTAGTCAAATGGCTGCCATCCCCCACTTTACAAATTCCCCTATTGTACTGTAGTCACCTTTTTCATAATTTGAACATCTTTGAAAGTTTACTTTAGGAACTCAGTATTGGCTGTGTTAGACTTTGTCAATCAATAATTCAGATGATTACTAGACGATCTATTGCGATTTGAAGGTAAGAGGATTTTTACTTGAGATTTGGGCCATTCCACCCACCTCTACACTTCATTCATTTCAGTAAATGACGGCTCTGAACCGCCATATTTCAACATCACTTTGAGCATTGCTACTCTGCTTGACATTTCGGCTCACAGACAGAACAATGAAAAGCTACCAGGAGATCTCTTGGCAAGGCTATTGCCCAGTGTATTGATTGGGCAAAAGGCCCAACATCCCCTCACTAAAAAGAGATTAAAATATCAGACTTGTCTTAGACATTTATGGAGTGTGTGACCTAAGCCAATGCTAAAGTGGAGTACATACATCATAGTCCATCTCTGTAAGCTCCACACAGGCCTGAGCAGCACAGACAGAGAGAGGCAGGAGAACTGGCTCAGGGCACTCCAAACACTCTGGCCTGGGCTTCACCTGACAACTATTATCACAAAGGCTTTTAGGCTCAAAGTTTGATGTGTCAATGCAACATGTGTAATACATTTGAGACTATTTGGAGAACTGTCCCATCCAGTGATTAAACCAAAATGGGTTAATCAACTAAGAGAACATTGTTGGGCCCTCAAAACTTGCATGGCTCACCGCGGAGTCGTGGGTTTGTGTCCAGACTGAGTTACTTACAAAAAAGTAAAGCAATCATTGTCAATAATGGCATGGTATGGTCAAAGCAAAACGTTCAGCTTGAAATGTGTTTGTTATTAAGGAAGGTTTTTAAGGAAGAGGTTTTATAAGTGAATTTGCAACATGAATTTTGTAATTTATGTTGTAAATGATAAATATTTAACCCATTTCCTATAAAAAAAAAAAAGAAATGTGTTTGTTTTGATATTAGCAAAGTTCCTTCATTAGTGGTCATAGGGGGGCAAAACCACTAATAACTATTTGAATTGAGGTAGATTGCTGTGTTGATTTGGGGGA
>JAVQJW010053933.1:0-14944 GCA_036025195.1 Hypseleotris klunzingeri
CGGGTCGCCGAAGTCCAAAAATACAATAAAACAAATGGGTTTTCAAATAGGGCATTTAGTGGCTTTTCCAATGTTGTTTTTTTGAACTAAGCACCAAATGAAAAAACGAAAACTAAACCCATTATTCGTTTTTTCGTTTCAATTTAAAAACAAAAAAAAATGGAAAAATGAATCGTTTTTTCATTTTTTGATTTTTCATTCTCAATTGAAAATAAATTGAACAAAAGGTACATGGACCATTATAGTCCAAATTAACCCATTAATGTTACCCTTCTTTGAATTGGTCTTTTCTCGCCATACTGTTAAAAAATGGTGATTGCAGCAGAGGGTGAACCATGTTTGGTCTTTACACGGGTAATATTTTTCACATTTGCACACTGAGGTTGGCAACAAGAGTGGGTCAAGGAAAATATTAGTTGGCCACAAGAGTCTTTAATTAAGAACAGACACAAAAATTGTTCAATTTCTTCAGTTGGAAAATGTGTCCATACCAACTCTCTACAATATTGGTTTCACTTTGACTTGCCCTACTGAAATACATATATGACATTGTGCTTATCTCACCATCTCATCTGAAGTCTTCGATTAGTCTAAACGGCTGGAGATGCTGATGCTGCTGTGACCTGGTTTACAGTCGTGTTGTGACTAACTATGTTCCCAGAGCTGCATTCTCACTCAGAGGAGAACCCACACAAACGCTAGTATGACCTCTTTGATTGTTATCATTGATCGGCACCATTCTGCATCTAGATCTTATCTCCTTCTCAATTCTTTCAGGAATACTGCCTACCATGTGAAAACTCCACTCTGCAAACTCAACTGAAGATGCGGTACGGTACATCAACTCACACTTAAGTTACATACATTTTACACAAACTGAGGTGAAATATTGGGAGGACAATGTAAACATTGATCTGCAGAACAGTCAACTCAGACATACTCCAGTCTACAGCCACTGTGTGTGTTTAAGATTTTATAATGTTTTTACCATTATTCATGTAAAAGTCATCATCTTTGTCCAAATCATTAGCTTTTTTCCAAGAGCCAAGCGCGAGGAGCACTGCCTCTGCCATCAACTGTCAATGGTGATTGTGAAAACCATCTGCAGTGGGACTGACCAGTGCAAGCGCCTATGAGCTAAATAGATAATTTTGCACCAACTCTAAAACTTTATTCTCAAGTGACAACATCTCAAAGCATGTGTTAAAATGTGTTAACTAAAGAAATACCTGGACACAAGCTGGGACTTCATATGGGTCACCTGAATGCGAGTGATGTTTGACCCTCGAGGACTCCAGGTAACACTGACCACATGTCCTAGTTATCAGGTGATTTTTTATTAGATAACACACATTTAATACGTACTTTGAGAGTATTGGTTTGTGAAAAATTCTGTCTTTTGTTCTTTTATAAAATATTCTGAAACAGTTATTAAAAAGCTGTACCAGTCTTCAGTTGCATAAACCTTTTGAGAATGGTAAGATGTTATCTGGCAAACAGCCCTTCTCTTATCGTCGTGTAATCTCAGAGTCTTCGAGGAGCTTGTATTGTTGTGGTGGTGGTCGGAAAGACCCTCGGTGAGGTGCAGGGGATCTCCCGGAAATACATCAGTCCAATGTGGTCTCTGTGGCAACCACTGAAATCAACTACAACCAGAAACTACAACTACACAAACCCATATTCACTCAAACAGACGTCACAACTACTACTGGAAATGTAACTGTGACAGTGTAACTATGACACATCACAGAGCTGTGCCACCTCAGAAACCACTTATATGATACTCACCAACTCAGCCTTAATTATTTAATTCCCAGGCTTTAAAATATTAAAAACTAGAACACTCTGACTTATGAAAAAAGAGGCTGCAATTGTTTTATTGTTAGATTTATGAATTTTGTTTTGAATATCGATGGGATTTTAAGATGTAAGATGTATTGTTACTTTTTCTTATTGTTATTTTAGCATGAAATGAAATGAAATGAACAAATGTGTTTTAGTTGTTCTTGAATAAAATGTACTTCATACTGTGTACATCATCTTGACATTTTTATAAAATAACTACTCAATCCCACCTTTATTGTTTATTGTTTATTGTTTTTTGTTTGTGCTGTATTTAATAGGATCCCCATTAGTCATTGCCGTGACAATGGCTACTCTTCCTGGGGTCCACATCATAAAAACACAAAATTTATTACAAAACAATTACAGGATATCATATTGTATAAAATTAGTAATATAATAATAATAATAATAATAATAATAATAATATTAATTAATTCACATTTGCAGTGTTAACATATACAAATTTAGCACATTATGCAAACAAATATTTTAACAGGGCTCTTGTTTGTTACATTTTTAGTACCATGGACAGCACTACTTGGACATCATTAAAAAGCACATCCAGATAATTACACACACTACACTGCAACAAATATATACCAGTGTCCTCTGAACAATTCCAGTTCCACCTAAAAATGATGGCTACAGCTTTTCTCTAGCGCCACCTTGAGGTCAAACACAATAAGGACCACACATTTGAAACTGGTGCAGATTTGAGCATGCTTCCTGTGTGCTTTGTCAGCGGCGCTCTGGCGTGGCTGCAGGGAAAGTGCTGACAGATCTTACTGAAAGTGTCTCAGGTTTTCATTATGTTTCGTGCTGATAAAAAACTGGGTCAAAGTAGAGGCACAAACTCAACTTTACCACATCACAGCCAAACCAACAGACTCCTGCACCGCGCACTTTACCATTTATGGCAACTGGAAAAGGCCTCGTCATGTCATAGTTATAATTGAAGGATAAAACAGTATGGTACAGATATTTTCCTATTAAGCAAACACTTCTATGGCCACAGAACATCCAGACTGATATGTGTAGCCTAGTTTTGTAGAGGCTGAGACAGGCTCTATAACTTTTTTACTGTCTCTGTCTCAAAAATCAATTTACTTTTGTCACAGTCACAGACATAGTGGTCTCGGAGGCCTATATTACAAAAAACAGTGTAGAAAGGGATAAATAACATTGTTACAGAGAACTATTACTACTAAATAAGGGTCTGCACACCTCCAGGTTGAAAGTCCATGGTTTATATGGATATTTAAAAACTAATCAGCTTCAGTATTTGCCATTTGCAGTATCAGTGTTGGATTTAGAGATTTGCATGGGAACATGGGAAGGGGGGCCTCTCTTTGGTGCTTTTGGCCAACAAAAGGCTACAGAAAAAAGGGAAAACTGGAGAGGCATATTGGCTTTGTAATGGTATATTAAGTTTAGTTTCAAGACATTTATTTTATGCTTCATTTTTGGGTCCCCTGAAAGCTTGGGGCCCTAAGCAGCTGCCTATTTTTGCCTATGGGTAGAGCTTCCTCTGTGCAGTATAAAATAACACTAAAAACAGTTAGAGCTCATAAAACAGATTAAAAAGGACATGAAATCAGTATATTCCTATTTTACTTAAAACATTGAAATAATAAATGCAGCCCATTTGTAATACTTTCTTGTAAATTCACTGTTGGGTTTTACATTGTGTATTTTAGTGAGTTAACCTGGCTCAACTTTGATTGTCATATGTGATATCTAAAATTAGCAGTTTCCAGGTCAAGACATCTACCGTTCCTGTCTGATATGATTAGTATACTAATATTTCCATTCATTGGTTTACGATAAAACAATAGTTGCTAAGTTGCAGTTTTAAAAATAGCAGTATGGCCTATTTCTGGGTGTTTGATTACTTCAAGAATTGTGTACATTCTGGTGGGCAAAGATGTGGGTCAGGAAGCAGCACAAAGCTTCAGCGGTTTTCAGGGCCAATGATAAAACTGTGTCACTTGCTACATCTTAACAAATTAGCGTAACACAAGCACAAGTTAGCTGGAGCACATTTCTTTAGGATGATGTTAATCATCAAATGAACTGCTAACACTACTTTCACAATTAGCCTCAAACACAGTGTATAGGCCTATATTGCGGAGAGGGGTTATGTATTTGTTTACATTCAAAAAGTCAAACTCTATAATTGTAAGTATTTTTTGGGGAGAATGTAGTATCTCTGTTACATAAAACTAAACTAACTAAAATGAACTTGTGTTATTTTTCACAAGCCACCTACTATAGGCTAAACAATGTAAGCGTGCCACAGCAGGGCATTTGACATCTGCTGTCACACAAGGTGGCACAGCAAGAAGTTCCTGGTTTGGAATTTGCATGTTTTTCTTGTGTCTATTTTTTTTATTATTCATTTTTAAACATGTCAACATAAGTTTACATTTTAACAGTATAGCTTATGGCCATACCACCCTGAGAACGCCTGATCACGTTTTCCTTGTGTCTAGATGGGTTTCCTTCAGGTACTATGCTGGTTTCCCCCATCAACCTAAAACACACACAATTGGCCAATCCTCCAGCTAAGTACATCCTGGCTCAAGATCTTAGATATGTCCTGACAGGTTGTACAAGTGAGGGATGGGTCAAATGCATAAAATTAATTTCCTGCTGGGCATCACTTAAGTAGGCCTATAACTTAACCTACTAGCTCTAAAATGCTTTGTTGTGGCAAATCCTTCTAACAGCTTAGTTAACTTAAAAATTCCAACTGGACCACCAGAATGCATTTTAAGGACCAACTTCTGGCCTCCAATGACAGGAACCTAGCATATTTAGTCATTTGTTTATCATTTTGTTCATTTTGTCGTCCATTTGATGATGCTTATGAACATACAAAAACATTCTTAAACCAAAATCTGGGACATATACGATGAGGTGAGCATGATAGTGTGACACCTGTCTTGACAAGCCAATATGAGTTTTATGTGCAGTTATGTTTTTCATCTTGTTATCTGAACATGTTAAGGGTTCAAATCAGTCATGTGGGTTGAGATTTTGTTCTTTTTGGTGTGACAGAGATGTTGTCAGTGGCTCTAAACACCTTATTGCAGAGGAAGGTGATGGAGTGCACTGATACTCTTTGACACTGCTCCGTTTTTGGAACATTATCAGCTCTCTGATCAGCTGCAAGGGTCATGGGAGGGTACAAAAGGTAGAATCAGGACGAGCTCCGGGGCAGTCTTAGTTCTTGACCCGTCTTAGTCTAGTTCTAGTCCCCTCTGCTGAAACTGAGCGACAACATGAGGCTTTTCCTGCAAACAGTCCTGGTGAGCATTTACATGTTACCGTTAATCCAATGTAAAATTATGGATTAGATTCTATTTGTTAAGACTGTTAGCTGAAATATAGACCCTGGAGGCAAAAGGTAGTTGATGTTGGAAAAAAGTAGGATATTTTCTATCTAGTGATTCTAATTTTTTGTTCCCTGTCAACGGATGAGGTAATCTAAACTGATTAGACATTTTCAAGCATAGCTGAACGAACGCCGGGCCTATACAAGATAAATGTACAGGAAAAATTGGATAATGATAGTGAATGTGTTACTAACTATAAGTAAAATCTACCTGTATTTGAAGTTGGCTAGCTGAAATTACAAGCCCTGCCCACCACCCTTAAGTGAATTACATAATCTATACCCATTTTTATTCATTAGGCACTTTGTGTTTAAGGTAAAAGGGTATAGACACATAATTGGTTAATCAAACAGAAAATATTTTAAGCATCTGGTGTATTGAAATGTATGGAACCTCTTTCAGTGCATCCTATTTTTTTTTAATGTGTGGTTGCAGGTGTGTTGCAGTGTGTGGTGTGCTTGTGCTCACGAGAGATGTGACTCCATATTGGAACTGCCGACCGACGCCCCATCTCTGTCTGAGGGCAACGGAGACATCCACAGCCGCTCTCTGTCGCCCTGGACGTGGAGGTCAGAACAATAAGCACCAAAACTCATTAATATATTTGGTGCAAAAAGTTATACATCATAAAGTCAATCTAACTTAATTTTATAATTTATTTGAAGATAACAAAGTGAGTTTTAAACTACAACTCACACTTCTAAGATTTACTGCCAGAATGATTGTTTGTGTGTTTAAACAACGTAAAATTTTAAACTTTTACATTGTTAAAACTCACTAAAGATCTTTGTCATTTGCTATAACTTACAACATTTTGTCAGAATAAATTAAAAGTGTGAGTTGTAGTTTCAAAACCATTGTTATCTTAAAATAATTTATAAAATGTTAAAAGAAAAAGTTAGAATTACTTATTTCACTCATTTGGCAAATTACTTTTACATTGTTGATAGGTTGTTTTTGTTTCTTAATAAGACTCCACTGTTTTTTGTTTTTTTTTTTTACAAGGGACCTCGCGTGGTCGGACGCTCAGATCCCGTCCATTCTGTGGGAGGCCGAGTGCAACAGCAGCCACTGTTCATTCCCAAATGGCAGACAGACAGACGGGCAGACAGACGGACTCAGCTCGGTGCCCATTTACCAGGACCTCCTAGTACTCCAGAGGAAACAGGGCACTCGCTGCTTCTCTGCCTTTTACCGGCGCCTGGCTGTGGGCTGCACCTGCGTCAGGACACCAATCGCAACTGAGCAGGACTGACACGACTTAGAGCAAGTTTAAAAGAATATTGTCAACACTGTCTTGATTTATTTATTATTTTGCATGTAAATCTATAACAAATAAAGCAAAGATTAATCCACATTTCTGTTGAAGATTCTTTGGGAAAAGGGGTATTAGACTAGATCAGATTAGATAGATACACATATTAAATTCTCAAATAAATTCAGTATGTGGGAGCACAGGGAGGTGGAGATGTGAGTACCTCTGCTCAGGCTGCTGTTTCTGACCTGGTCTCAGAAAGAGGGAAAAATATATTCACATATATATGAATATATATTATTATATTCAAATATATATTCACGCCACAATATAATAATTTATCCAATACACAGATTTATAAATGACATATTATAATTGAAAGATTAACTCTTTTCACTTATCATGATTTTAGCTTAAATTAATTGGATTGTGATTTGATAAATAGGTGCAAAAAAGTGGACCTTGTGCCACATTGATACATGTACTATAAATGTGGTGGTGTAGTGTCAGCGAAGTGTACAGTCTCATGACGTCCGAAATCCACTGCAAATAAAACCTCTTTCAGACTCAAATCAGCTCTAATAAGCTCCAAACAAGAGCGCATTGTAAGGATTAGAATGTGAGTGTGCTGAGATGGATTACGGTTTGGGGACATGCTCCTGACAGACTGCCCTGGTAATGTTACACTTCATTTTGCAGATTTTGAGGTTAAATTAAGGTAGTTCTGTTGAGTCTATGAGAGATCTCCCCCAGGCTCACATATGGACTGAGGAGAACCTGGACATGTAAGAAGCAGACTGGACGCTCTGCCATGTTGGATACACTAACCCATGACTGAATTCAGACTTACACAGAACCAGGTTTGTTCCTATAATCAGAAGAACTACATTTTTGGTGAACTATATTTCCTTTTTCGTTGTGTTACTTTGCTTATAGGCTTTAGTGACCCTGTAATTGTTTGTCATGTATGTTTGTGTACATTTTACAATTCTAATTGATGAGATGCTGCACAGTTTTCAGGACAGAGCAAATAAAAGTAATTTGCAGATTTGCAGATGATTGTGCTTTTGCAAAACATTGTGTCAAGGTCCACAGACCACTAGAGAAGGTTCATCTCAGTCATCCAGGTTATCAGATCAAATCGAAAGTTCACAAATAAGTAATCTGATCTAATCCAAGAGACTTAATCAACTCTAAAGATAAACTAGTCTAGCCGAGGCCTTCCATCCACTCAGAGGCGTTTCTAGACCTCAACTTTTAGGGGTGCTAAGCACCCAGTAGGGGCGTCTCTAGGATTTCTTAAATATTTTTCACGTTTGAATTCTTAAAATATCTAATATTTTTATGCGTGGTGATCATTCTTATAAAAGTTAATGTAACTATGTTGTTCTAGGGGGGTCTGGGGGTACTCCCCATTTTTTACAATCCAATAGGTACAATAGGCTACATTACTTCTCTCCAAGACAATAAAGAGAAAATATAGTGAGCTGCTCACTTATCTACTTGAAACTTTACCAGTTTAAGCTCCTATAATCAATTTGCATAAATATCTGACACTTTCTTGTGTCTATATTGTCCCTTTAGTGGGGCCCCAGACCAGTGTCCCTTCATATTGATTTGATAGCGCTGCCCCTGCTCCAGCACACATAGGTTTCAATCTCTTCACAGTGAGATTAACAGTAAAGTATATTATAATGAATAGGGTATATTATGTTGTAAATACAATAATGAGGATCTAACCATGATGTGAGCCACAGTATATAATATTATTTCAGTAAAATGACCAAACTAAACTCAAGATTATTTCATAGCCTTTGGTGCCTTATCATTTTCATTACTACTATCATTATTTGAACACATAGACCTTAGGCATTAAATGTCCTTTTCCATAGATGTTTGACTATTGTTATTTAGATTTTTTTGTCCAAATTCTGATTTTAGTGGGGCCCCCATGGGGTGCTGAAGCACCCCTAAAAAGGGTCTAACGACGCCCCTGCATCCACTACTGGTCGTCTAGTTTCAACATGTGTATTTTGACTTCTCTGTGTACAGAATCATGCCTGGGGTGTCCTTGACCCCTCCCTCTCTACCCGCCCCCCTGATGTCAGCACTGTACAGACTCCTCCCCTCACTGCCTCCCACTGTCCGGGACACAGAGGTCCCTCCACTGTTCAGGGAGCGCTTCATCCTGTCCGGGTATCGCCCCGTGGGTCTGCCCTGGAGGTGCTACAGCCTCAGCCTGTTCCAGATCCACAATGAGACGGGGAACGTGTGGAGCCACCTGCTGGCTGCTGTGGCCTTGCTTATGCGCTTCCTGATTTTCATTGTCCTGCAGGGAGGGGTATGTACTGCAGGGATGTTACTGATTATAGGGAAATTCATCATCTACATTTGACCCACCCTTCATATGCCATGTTGCTGGGGAAACCTGTCAAGAACAGTGGGCAACTTCAGTGCTGCGTCAAGGGTCCCATCTCCAGATCTTTAGCCAGGATCCTGGTCAGGAGGTACTTGGCTGGACGGTTAGTCAATTGTCAACTGTCGAAAGGGGAAAACCATAGTACCCCCTGTCTAACCAAGTGGCCTAAAGGGAAATGTGTCTTATGGGAAAGGCAGGGAAGGGTACCGTGACCTACAGGAAGAGTACGTGCTGAGACAAAGGGTATATTTGCCCTAATAAGTGGTTGAAGTTACTAATAAGGGGTTGAAGTTACAGTGTGTGTTATTTTCTACAAAAAGGCCCACACCTACAGGACACATGCAGCAGAAAGGTATATCGTACAGGGAGGAGTACAGATTGAAAGGCTACTGTTTACTACCACCTTGAAATATTTCTTTTGTCTTCAGGGTGTACTGGGAGTCCGTCTGCAGGGTCCGGAGGGTCAGGGGCTCTCACTGGACCCCACCTCTCTGCCTCTGGTTCTGTACGTCCTGTCAGCGCTCACATACCTCAGCTGCAGGTGGGTTTAAAAATCTCCGTTCACCCAAGCAAAAATCTCATGTCTGAAGCTCATAGGACTGTTTTTTTAGGGTGGCTATCTCTGTTTTTATGTATATGCGCCTATTTCCGAATCACAAAAAACGTCTGACCTGCTTTTGGGCAATTGAACATGTTGATTTGCCTTCTAAAGTCTTTACAAACAAAGCCCTCTGATTGGCCTAGCACTAGGACTGCCTTGCCAAAGAGCTCAGGGAAGAAAGACAGGTGACAATATCCAAAACCACAACAATGAATGGTTTAATCAATACAATAAGTACTGGACAAATGTTCAGCCTTAAACTTCAAGAATTAAATAGCACGAACATTTAATCAAAGAATCCGCTAATAGGGGCTGTACCAGGGCTACTGTAGCTTAGCAATAGCTTAGCGGAGGATTTGCGTACATTAACTCAATTCCTGTTCTATACCTGGCAAGACATGGTATGTAGGTATAGCTATCACTTCGGTGAAATTCAATGCCAGGAAGTGTGTGACCAAGAGATGAGCCGTTATTCATTGTCTTTGGAGTCTGTCTGGGAGTTTCTTTGGTGTATGGAAGCCTTAAAGTGATTTGTTCGACCCTAACCCAGTCGTGTGTTGGATATTGATTACGTGTGTTGTCTTTTGTTGCAGTGCTGTAGCCCACCTGCTCCAGTCCCACTCGGAGCGGGCTCATTACTCCCTGTTTTTCCTGGACTACGTGGGCGTGGGGGTGTATCAGTTCGGCTGCGCTCTGGCCCTCAGTGTGTACAGCTCAGAGCCTGCCTGGACCCACAGCATCATGGGACAGGTTTGTCAGCTGCAATAATACTTTCACATGGAGAAAAATAAATGATAAAATCCAAAGTCTCACTTCTTTACACAGGAGTAGGGCCTATAAACTTCTTTTGTGCCAAAGACTGCAGCTTTAACTTAAAAAAATATGCATAATTAGTCTTTAATATGAATTGTTTTAAGTGTTGTGTGTATGCTTCCAGCTCTACCTCCCGACTGCAGCCTTCCTGGCCTGGTTCTCCTGTGCTGCCTGCTGTTACTCTAAGCTGTATTTTCGCCGGTCGTTCCCGGTCCACAGGAAGCTGCTGCAGGTGCTGCCCATGGGTGTGGCCTACCTGGTGGACATCAGCCCTGTGGCTCAGCGCCTCTTCTCCTGCCACTGGAGCAGCAACCCTGCAGTACCTCTGCATGGCCTGCAGGTGTCACTCTACACTCTTTACTGTGCACTGTTGCTCCTTGTGTGACACTGATGCTGTAGTGGTTTAGTTTGTGCAGTGATAAATAAACTGTTCTTAGATGAGAAAAGAAAATGAAACTGTCACCACAAATATTAACTTTCTATCTGTGTCCTGAGTAACTGTACCCTTGCTGTCCTCCAGGTGGTGCTGTTTGTGATGGCGGCCTTCTTCTTCTCTTGTCCTATTCCCGAGTGTTTCTCTCCGGGACGGTTTGATATCGTGGGTCACAGTCATCAGCTCTTCCATATCGTACTGTCCATGTGTACTCTGGCCCAGCAGGAGGCGTTGTTGGAAGACTTTTCATGGCGGCGTGCGGGTGTGGTGAGGAGGTTTGGGGAGGAGCGCCTCCTGGTGGCCTGTACTGGCTTTACTGCGGTCACACTAAGCTGCACTGTCACAGCTGTTATTCTGAGCCTTCATGCTCATGAGCAGATCAGAAAGGAACTCCGATAGAACTAGAAAGCAGACCTCTGCCCAAGGTAGCTATTTTCCCCTATTTAAAATAAATGATTGTAGTGTTCTCTGACGATGTGGGTTAAGGGTCTTGCCCAGGGACATTTTGGAAAATCCAGTGGTCCAGTCTCTGGAGTACTGACCTTCCCTGTTTCATCCAAATCCATTCTGTATTTTTTGAGGGAAGTTGCTAACAGACACACACACGCACACCAACGGACCTGATCACATTACCTCCTGGGCGAAGGTAACAAACGGGACATAATGTGCTTTTTCTCAAGTTAAGGTAATCAGGAATAAATGTTTTATGACACGTAAGAAATGCTATATTTGTTTCACACATCTTTTTGGAGCTTTCGATTCGTTAAAGCCCTCGGAGAATGCAGACCTCCGCCAGGATAGATTATTCCCCCTATGCATGCGTAAATGGTTTTGTGGAAGATATTCTTTGAAATAAATCACACATCCAGACTGTAATCCTGATCACTCCTAAGATCTAATCACTTCTTCCTCGTGTCACTCCTTACCTTTCCTTAAAGTTTTATCTGAATCTGTGCACACGCTTATCACATACCTTCAGTCCAGGAGAGCTGCCAGATATTTTGGGGTCCCTCAAAAAATAATATTTTGGCGCCACCATTTCAGCTGTACCTTGCTGCAGTGTCTTATGATAAAATACATTTGTACCATTACTTATTTGTAACTATTAATTATGCCAAGTCAGTGTTTGATGTATAATATTAATAAATAATTTCACAATACATTTCTAATATTTTCTGGAAGTGTATCCTTCATAGGTCCATATAAAAGTGCCCTAACTTCCCCTACCGTTGTGTTTACTACAGCACACTATTCCAGGCTAATAAACAGGCTCCGAGTTATCTCTCTCCCCCAGTTCTGTTTGTGTGTGTGGGAGGGGCCTCTGATAACGTTCACTGTCAGTTAGATCTGGATTTATCACTCAAAACACAGCCAAGACTCAAAAAAGGAAAGTAATAAGAGAAAAGTATGCAAATATATACAATTTCAGCATTAGTTTCACAAGAATGTGCCTTTGATTTATTTACACTGTTAGCTAAATCCATGTAGCCCACCCAATTTCAGCTGGGATAGACCGACCATAGAGTCCAGTCATGCTTGACCTCTAATGTGTATTGAATGATTGAATAAAAATAAGACAAATCACTTTAATACCTTATTGAAAATTTTGCATGTACCCACAGCCATCATGAAGAAAAATAGCGAGCGTATTTTAATTTAATTTTGAGAACTTTTTTTTTCAAAATGTAAATTTTGAAGTAAATTTAGTAAATCATCAACTAAATTAACCTGGCTAAAAGTTACATCACAATTTTACTTTATTTAGACACAGCTTTATAAATGTTTGCCCAGTTTAAAGTCCTCCAATAATATATGAATAAGATCCAAAATAAATACATACAAGGACAGGCAATGATAAATAGAAAAACAAAACATAAAACTATAGTTTGACCTTTTTTTTTGTGAAATTCAAGACAACAGGTTGAAAACGAACTAAATAAAGACGTTTACAATGGTTGAGTGTTGTTTTGTAAAAATATTGAATCTACATTTGAGTTGTTTGCAGACCGGGCTCCTTAGGGCAGGATGTGATAGTGGCGGTTCTTTGTCTTATCTTGCGACTTCTGGCTGCTTCAAAAAGACAGTAAATGCCTGAGTCCAATGCTACTGTTCTAAGACTGGTTAAGTTCAGTGCTTCGTTTATACTGCTCTAAGCTCAATGTGTTCAGGGTCTGTCCATTCAGGCTGAAGCCACAGACATAGGTAAGTGTATTTTTTATCTTTCAAATTTGACTTTTTAGGACATTTATAAAGTCTATTGGCCATTTGGATAGCACAAAACATAGGCACTGTGGAGATTGTATTGCAAATGCCCTTTGTGTCAATAGTAAAGTGTCAGCCCTGCGACTAACTGGCCTCACCTAAGGTCCAGTTGCTTGGATAAATGGAAGATGAATAAGCATGGTCAAATGATCAATATGTGATGCCATTTGTGTCGACCCTTGGCCTACTGCAATATGTTTGACTGATGCGTGTTGGTACAATGTTGTCAACATCAGCTCACATTGGAAGTTCTGGTGAAACATAAACGAACTATTCTTTTTGTCACACTATCCCTGGGTTACCATCTGGTTCTGTCCTGGTATTACACCTTGTTCCTCCAAAGACTTGTACATAATGTTAGAATGACTGGTGACTCAAAATTGCTCCCACTGGTCATTGTTCATTGTGCACACTAGGCCTATACTGTATTTGCTGGGAGAGGCTTCCTAATGGTAATAATCGTGAAATAAAGTTGAAACTGTCTAATACAAGATCTATAGTTAGTCATATTGATACTAGTACAATGTTTTTGGCTTTAGGGTCTCTTCAATCTACAGCTACAGATAGAGAGATGGCAGTTATAGTGGAGCCCTCCATGTTGTTCCTGACCCTGTCTTTGCTGATGCTGGTCCTGTCTGTTCTCATCACTGTTCTCTGCAGCGACTGCAAAAGGTTTGACTTGACTTCCAGAAATCATGTTTGTTTTCAGTTTGTTTAAAAGGGTCTTATCCCTTTAGGCTTGTTGGTCAGTTACAACTCCCTTTGCAAACACAAACATGTTTTGGTCGAAAACTCTTGAGTAACTCTGGCAACTTATGGACAACAACTAGAACTCTTTGTTAAAGTCGAACTATGAAAACTGATTTGTGAAACTGTGTCTATGTGTTGCTCTTTTCAACATGTGTTATTATTACATTATTACTACTACTGCAGTTGAAATAATAAATGTTGAATGCAAACTTGAGTATTGAGGGATTGCATAGAATATTATGATAAATAGTAAATGGTAATGACAGTGTCTCCAAACAGGCTTAAACCAACCCAAGTTCACTCAAGAACACTTTCACTTGAACAAAATCATGATTTTTCTGATACTGGATGCCTACATTATTCAATATCCAGTAAGGGTCCAGTGAGTTGATGTGAACACTGTGCTGTTTTTGCAGACGTTCTTTTGAGCTGAAAGACTCCACTCTGGACAAGAACCCGTCTGCTCTAATCAGAGTGGTAAGACACATTTTTATACATCTACTGTATCTAAGTAAGTATTGGTCCAGTCTGTACCTTCACATAATTATGTTAAGAGTGTGGGTCAGTGTCGTATGATTAGGTTCAAGCGAAGTCTGTATGTGCCAATGAAAGTTAGGCCATTTGTTCTCATGCTTATTAATGTGCTGTGATTGACAGGTGAAGCTTGACGAATCAGAGACCAGAGAGAAGCCCATCACCAGCGACACACAGAAAGGTCAGCAAACTAAAGTCATTTCACAATAATTATATTTATGGAAAAAAACACATAAAATAATGTATTGTATCACATTTGTGGAGTATATTAGTCAGGAAAAATTATTATTTTGTTACTTTTTCAATGGGATTTCTACATTCACAGATAACTTGCACAATAAGCCTTTGGTTGGTGTTTCCTTGTGTTAAGAGTCTGACGATGAAGTCCCCATCATTCCATGGAGAAGCCACTTGGGGGCGGCACAGGAACAAGGTTTGTGATTTATTGTTATTGAGGTATGGGCGCTTGAATTTTTTTCTGTCTGTTTTCTATTTTTTATTAAGCTTTTTTGAAAGGTATTACATTAAAAACATTAGCATTTGAAATAATACAAAAAAACAAACAAACAAAGACCCAGGTTACATTTCCAACAAGTGTCCCACTATCCATATTCATCCTATTCATATTCATCAA
>JAVQJW010053984.1:0-10156 GCA_036025195.1 Hypseleotris klunzingeri
TTATAATACAGCCCACAGGTGACCTCAAAGGCTCATTTTAAACCCTTATAATACAGCCCACAGGTGACCTCAAAGGCTCATTTTAAACCCTTATAATACAGCCCACCGGTGACCTCAAAGGCATATTTTAAACCCTTATAATACAGCCCACAGATGACCTCAAAGTCTCATTTTTTCTCAGGTGACCTCTGTTATGCTGTACTAATAACTAAATAATTATCTTTGCCAAAATACAAGAAAAAGAAACCAGGTAGTGCAGCTTTAAATTAACTTGCGGTCTGGTCCAGTATTTGAAAAGGCTCATCTCATGGTTTAAGTATTTTCGCCTTGAGCCAATTCGAGGTATTATTTCTTCACTGTGGACAAAAGCAGCCTAGTGTCAGAGTATTTCAGAGATTAAACCGAAAACCATGTAAAATTGTGATTTGGAGTTGGACTGAACCACAACAGAGAACCCAAAGGTGGCAAACACATCAGGGTGCATTAGAGTGAGAGGATAATCTGTCATTTTTCTTTGAGGCGAAACCAATACGCAGCAAAATATCACACACGGATTAGAATTTAAGAGGGAGTCAAGATTAGGGGGAATTAAAGTGAAGGATAGTGGCCACTTTATTAGGTACAGATATTAGTTAACAGTGGGGCTTGACATGATTTTTTTTTTGCTCACTTTGGCCACAGTGGCTAGTCATTTACTAGCCAATTAGTATTTTCACTAGCCAAAGATTACGTTTACATTTACATGTGATTATATTAATACCTTATTTAAATCAAAAACCTTCTTTCCACAAGCAGTGATGGCTTTAAATAATGCTTTGTGAGCATTTCATAGGTTTATGTTTTTCCCTGTGTCTCATTGTGAGTTTCCTATTTATGTCACTGTTGTCCTAAAATAAAAACAAAAATTAAATCTTTTTCTGTGTCCTTCATTGTGGCACACCTCACTCCACACAGTCCAAAGAAAATTACACTGTGTTAGGACAATGTGTCTTTTGTCCCATGACGGTAGATATGATTACTCATTTTTGACTGAAATATCTTTTAAGTTGCATTTTTTTGCCCAGTAGTTGATGATTTTGGAAGCGTTTGTGTGTGCGTGTTAGAAACTTAACACAAAACTACTGATCAGATTTGAATGGAATTTTCAGGGAAGGTCAGGAATGACACAAGGATTACATTTTGGGAGTGATTTTTTTCACAGAACAAGCATGAAGAGACAGAAAGATGTGAGCAGCCGCTGATGAAATGGTAGGAAAAACCTTCAAAAATGTGCACATGTGAAGACAGATTTTGTAGTTTCTCCAAGCCGCCGAAGCCAATGGAGTGAGGGAATACTTTGACAGAAATGAAAGAGTGTATTGTTAAGATTTGGTTCACGTGAGGGGTGTGCTCTCAGCTCCAGACCAGCTGTGGAATTTAAGACATTTTGGGACGTTTCTCATCCTTCCTCCCTCCTCTCTCCTCACTCAGTTTCCTCTCCCCTTTTTTACGAGGCGGCCATGTTGTCTTGCTCAATTTGTTTACACTGCAGTTGTCCAGCAACCACCACAACACTCCCCCTCCCCTGCCTTTGTCTGTGTGTGTACGTGTGTGTGTGTTTGTGTATGTGTGTGTGTTTGTGTGTGTGCTTGCTAACATGTGTGGCTAACTGGTGTTTAAACTAAGGGGGATGTTCAACTAGTTCACACAAAAGTTTATAAAGCATTTGTTAGGCTATTTGTGATGGGTAAGCAACTTTTTCAAATTCAAATGTACTTTTGTCCTTTGCCTGCCCATCAGAGCTATATTATACTTTTTATAGGCTTTAAACTTGCCAAAAATGTCATAAAAATCATATTGTGTATAAGTTCCCATCCAACAACTACAACCAAACAATGTGAAATAAGTGTTTTCAGCTCTTGAGAAGGTCAGTGTGTCAGCATACAGAATCACCCAAACAAGTGTAAATAACAAAAGGCAGCTGTGGGTAAGTTTATGAAGGAAACATTGTCAAATCTATAAAGTGTGTTATGTCCCATGTTAGTGTGTTAGTGTACTTGTATATGATGTTAGTGGGATTTGTGTGTTAGTGTGACTTGTGTGTATATGTGAGTGTGTTAGTGTGACTTGTGTGTTAGTGTGTGTTAGTGTGATTGTGTTTGGAGTTTTTCCGACTCTGTTCTTCCGCCTCTCGCTCCCTCCTCGACCATCAAGAGGAGCCATGACATCACCCTCACATCTGGAAAGGCAAGAACAGTGTGTGTGCGTGTGTGTGTAAGTGTGTGTGAGAGCGCAGATGTGTGTGTGTGTAAAGATTCAGTGTGTTGTGAGTGTGTGTGCATGTGTGTAAAGAGTTGTGTGTGTGTGTGTGTGTGTGTGTGTGTGTGTTGGTGAATAAGGGAAAGGGGCTGCAAGAGAATGGACTGGTGACACATCAGCAGGAGAGGAGGAAGAGAAAGAGAAGAGAGGAAGAGGAGGAAGGGGAGAGAGGAGGAGGATGAGAGGGAGGAAGAGGTGGAAGAGGAAGTGAGGGGGAGGAGAAAGAGGAGAAGAGGAGGAAGAGGAGGAGGAAGAGGGGAAGGAGTGGGAAAATGAGGAGGAGGAGGAGGAGGAGAAGAGGAGGGAGAGGATGAGGAGGAGGAGGAAGAAAGAGAGGAGGTGGAGAGGAGGAAGAGGAGGTGAAGCAGCAAAGAAAGTCTATGAGAACATAAAGAGTTATTGTAAACATATTTTTATCTGAAGACACTAATGAATCAGAAAGTCTGGTAAAACTAAACAAATGATTAGATGTTTCTGGAAAGATGCTTCATCATGTCTATGACCTAATGATTTTAAGTTGAATTTCTCTTGATAAGGATTTGGCCGACACAAAGTCAAGATGGAGATTTTGTGAGTCATGATACAGTGGCACTTACCACTAGGGGGCAACACTGTCTGTGAGTAGATTTGGGAAGAATAGGCAAACTCTATAAGTAAGTAAAAAATGTTAGAAATCCAAGAAGGAAATACAGTTTGGACATTTTTACTGTTAATACTCAGAAGATTGTAGTGTTCTAATGTTTTACTTTTTTACAGTGATACATACAACTTGAAGCACAAGACAATTAATCTTTTCTCGTTTTTCCACAACAAAAGCAATGATGATGTGAGTAATAGTGTGTGTATGTCCATGTGAAGATTTGAGAGGGAGACACCCACTTTATTGGGTTTCATTCAGCCCATTTCTGCCATTATACTGGTTTAAGACAGCACAAGGACACCATATAAAACACGAAATATTGGAGGGTGGCTGGTTTGAATCCCTGCCCGAGCGCATATTGTTTTTGTGAGACAACCCACATTACCTATGAATGAATGTGGCTGCGTGATTGTTGGTGGTCGGAAGGGCCATAGGCACAGACTGGCAGCCACACCTCTGTCAGTGTGCCCCAGGGCAGCTGTGGATACACAAGTGACTTACATGAAGTGATTTTATATCCACACCAAAAATAGCTAAACATAGTATAAATGTAATCCCCATGTTTCTTTGTTTATATTGTGCCCTGGTGCTGTCTTAAACCAGAACAATGGCAGAGTTGGTCTGAATGAAACCCCATAAAAGTGGGTGTCTCCCACATATCCACTATCCACCCAACATCTTATAAACTGATAGAATTCACCGAGGCGGCAGATACAAATGCACAAAGGTGTTCTCCAGATGTCCGCTTTGGAAACAAACTTGTCATTTACAGATCCAATGTTCATCTCCCAAACTAAACACACCTAAACTCCCCCTATTGTTATTGTACAAACAGGCTGCTTTTTCTGCTCCTATTGTTTGGATTTGACAGAGTTTACAGTGCGTTTAGAGCGAGTGGGACAGACGCGTGGGGGTTGGTACAGCAAGAAGGATTTTTTGAAAAGCATTACGCAAGACGACTTGAAAGCCAGAAAATGAAAAAGGGAAGAGAGGGGAGAGAGGGCATGTATATACTAAACAGTAGGTCCACGTGTGAGATGATTGAGTGTATGGCTCTCCAGTATGGCCTCAGGAGCACAACGGACCATAGACCTAAGTGTGCTCCATCAAAACTACACTATCTCCTGTATGGAAGACTATATGTGTACAGGTGGGAGCGGAAGTTTGGGCACCCCAGGTAAAAAGCCCAGAAATCTCAAAGAACTGGAAGACTTTTGTAAGGAAGAATAGGCGAAGATACCTCAAACAAGAGTTGAAAGAGCAAAAAGCATTTACAAGCTGAGATACTTGCCAGAGAGGTATTAACTGTGCAGGGTGCCCAAACTTTTGCATTATGTTGTTTTCTGTTGTTTTGAAAGTGTAAATAATGGAAATAAAATCTAACTTTTTTTTGACATAATAGAAGATTTATCTCATCTGTAATTTGATGCCTTTTGGAGATTTTTCCATCTTTCCTTGGCTACTTTATGCACATTATTACACATTTTTACCTGGGGTGCCCAAAATTTCGATCCCGACTGTGAACACTACAAGGGTTCATATTACAAACTAAAATGAGGTTAAAGGGGCCCTATAGAGTGCAATGGGGACCGCCCCCTCTGGACACGGATGTAAAAATACCATTCATATTTGACTTTTCGGAAAATCCATGAGTTTAAAAAACTGATGGAGGATAATCAGCTATGTGGCAACTCACGATCATAGCACAAATAGTTTTAATCTAACATAGATGAAACTTGTACAGAGAGTTTAAGTTTTCATATTTAAATAATTTCTGAAATATTTATGCAATGACCATAGATAGAAAATCCATTTACTTAATTTTAACAATGCACTGATGCTACTGTAAAGTGAGTAATGCTGTGTGCTGAGGCGTTGACTTTCTCAGAAGCTGAAAACCTTTTAGATTTATGATGGTGAAAAAATTGCAGCATGTGCCGACACTACACACCTGTATTTACCTGCGAGTTATAGTGAAGTGGGCGTGTGGTTTAAAAGGGACATGCACCTGATTTGAGCTTTTTCAGCGGAGAGAAAGCAACAGCTGTCCAACAGATGTTTTCAATAAATATAGCAATTTTGGAAGTTATAAATAGACGATCTTAAGGTGAAAAACACCAATATCTAAAGATGGAAAGAAAAAACATTAACTTCTTCCTAGTTGGATCATCTGTCTCATTTAGCAAGGCAGAACATTACAAAAGTTCCAAAAAAAGAGTATGGTATTCTGCTATGGAACACAACTGCAGGTATGTTACTTACAAAGAAACAACAACATGATTGAAAGCTCCGAAAAGTCAAGTTAGAATAAAACGCCAACAGTGCACCCCATCTGGTTCCGGAAATAAAAATCCCATTCATTTCTGCCCTGGACTTTTGAAAATCCAATCATAAAAGTTTAAAATATCAATGGAGTCTATTTAGCTATATGGTGACTAACTTCTTCTCAGCTGGATAATATGACATCCATAAATAGACATTGCTCCTGCCTCGAACACACTACAAAAGTTCCAAAAAGTAGTACACACACACCCACACCCCACCAGGAGTCTAACCCCCACCCTCTCACCCCCACTGGGCTCTCTTGCTCTGGTCTGACTCACTGGTGATAAATTCCTTTCCCTATGTCAAGGATTCCCCAAGGAAACCATTACCAGCACAAGTGGCCTCATGTTGCCAAAACTCAACAATTAACCAGTCTTTTAAACCCAGCCATAAGAATACATGGACGTGACGTGTACCACCAGGCCTGTTTTTGTCTTTATTTCTGAGCACTCGATATTCAAAAACTCAAGATTACATTATATTTTCCTTGTTTTGTAGATGGTTCATTTTAGATTTATTGCTGATTATCCCGTGTTGTAAGCCCTAAAACAATCTTGTCAGAGTTTGGCCACTACCCATTTCAGTCATGCTTCCAAAAAGTTCAGGCAAAGTCTTTCGTGTAGTTTGGCGTCGATCGCAAATGTTGTAGATCAAAAAGTAAATGGCATTCATAAGGTAAAATCTACATAATTACTTAAATATAGATACATGATACATTCTTCTATATTGATGCGGCCATATACACTTGCTTATATGATCATTGCGAAGGGTAGACGCACAGATGGGGGATAGTAAATCATTGCAGAAATTCGGCAAAGACCAAAGAAACGAAATAATTTCCAGCTGCGAGTCCTAAGTCTCTCTTCAGAACATAACATAATGAAGACCAACAAGCTGTTTTCAATCATACAACACAAGCTGGGCCTTCCCTTTGCCTTTCTGCTATTTCCTGCCATTTTCCACTACTCGAGACGAATGGGGGATGGGATGTCGGAGAAATGTTGATGGAAGGAGAAAATGAGCAAAAGTGTCTGGATGTGAGAGTTGAGTAATCGCCAGTTTTGGTGAGATGTTTGTCTGCGAATGCTCACAAGGTACTGAAATCATGGAGTGTGTTGGGTCTAATCACAGCCGCACCAAGGGTCTACTGGGGTCCCAGGTGAACTTTCACTGGGGGCCCTACAAATTGATCTGTACCAGTGGTTCGCTAACTGTTTTTCAGGATCACCCAATTTTTATGTTTGGTTCAGCACTATAAGTCCATTTTCATTAAAAGTTTGGTGTTTGTTGATGTTCTAATAATTTTTTATGTTTTTTTTTGCTTTTTAGTTAATGTCAATTTATGTTTAATGATGTTTATTGTTTTTGAAAATACCCCCTAAAAACATTGAACTGAAAAAATTTTCGTGACCCAGCAAAAATTTCGGGTGACCCACTTTTGGGTTCCGGCCCCATGTTTGAGAGTCAATGATCTATACCACACTAACAGAATCTGGTAGTGAAAATACAAACAGATTCCATATAGAGTTTTTAGCATCTTAAAACCACCTAAGTACCTATTACCGTAGTTGAGGGTCAATATTTCTTGGTGCATTTTTAAAGTTAATGGGGGGTAAAATCTTTTATATCCATTACTTTCACTATCTGCATTGATTTTAAGGCTGTCTCTCCTCCTGCTTGCCACACCCACTTCACTCTGGGCAACAAGAGGGTCGCTGGTTTAAGTCTGCGTCCGAGGACATATTGTTGTGTCCCTGGGCAAGACACTTAACCCTAATTGCCTATGAATGAATGTGGTTGTGTGATTGATGTTTTGTGGTGGTTGGAGGGGCCATAGGCACAGAATGGCACAGAATGCTTCAGTCATCAACAGTGTGTTTGACTTAAAATGTCGCACTTTGAGAAAGCCATCTGACATTTAAAAATACAATATAAATCTAAGCCCTTATTATTATTACTAGGATTACTGTATAGGCTAAAGCTAGAACAAACAATAGCAGCAAACAATACAAAATACTGTGAAAAGCCCTGTAAAGTTAGTTAAACATAATATAGTCCCTTAGTTTAGTTGATTAAAATGGCCCTGTTTGAATGGCTATACTCACTGTTGTAAGGACTTCTATATATGGTGCCTGTGCTTCTCACTAATGAGTCTGTTTCCATGGATTAGTTGGACTTTCCATGTGATCATCTAATTGAACTACCGTTTAAAGATGGAAACTTGTGTACTTCGTACCCACACTCAGCCTGGAGGAGGAGCTCATAAAAACCCGAATCTACCACAAAACATCTCAGAACTTCTCAATGGGTCTTCTGGGTTTACATTACTGGCAATACATGAGGACTGCACTTTGGAGATTATACTTTTAAAGCTGCACTACTTGATTTCTTTGTCCTTGTATTTTGGCAAAGATAGATAATTATTTAGTTATTGTTATCTGAGAAAAAATAGACTTTGAGGTCACCTGTGGGCTGTATTATAAGGGTTTTGTTTCAGAGCGAGGGAAGGAACTGTTTAACCAATCACACACTTTCATATGACAGGAGCACTCTGATTGGTCGATACATCCTTTATCTATCCAGAATCTATCATGAATAATGTGAAGGAGTTATTGTTTTATTTCAAAATTAATTGCTTTTGCACAGTATTTTTATTTTGCATTTTAAAGTATTAAAAACTTCAGATCTCTGCTATGTTATTCATGTTCAGAAGGGCCATAGTTGCAGACTGACAGCCACACCCCTGTCAGTGTGCCCCAGGGCAGCTGTGGCTACACTTACCACCACCAGTGCTACTGTAGAGTGAACACTGAATCTTCTACAGCTCTGAGTTTAACATTCTTTAAATGCACCAAGATGCCTGTAATATTGATTGTTAAAGTCAGCATAGTATTCTTCTTTGTTTTGTTTTGAATCTGTTTATATGTCACATTTTTGTCAATGATTATTTTTGTATGAATGATTGGAGAATGAAGTGTAAAATATGCCTTCAGAAAACAGCTGGTAGTAATTATCCAACAACAAACATGGAGGAAACAGAATCCTTTTATAAAATCACTTTTATTTTCCTAAAGCTTCACTCCTGTTTGTTCTTCTCACCACACCTTTGTTGAGGCGTGCTGTGGATTGGATTTCATTTCAAAATAAACAAGACTACAAAATACCTTCTCTTTAAGCTCAGCTAGTATTTTCTTTGCGCAACAGAAGTCAGAGATCTCACAAAATGTATGTAATTTACTTTGTGTTAGTTCAACAAATGATCAAGAGTGTGTATTACAGTACCTACATTAAGTCTGGCACCTTCTCATTACCCTGTGTTTAAATCAGAATTGTCCAAAGTCTGGCAAAAGGGCCTTGTCGTGTCACTAAGCTGCATGTTCTGTGGTCCTTGTCCTTACATTAATAATAATAATGCATACCACTTATATTGTGTTTTTGTAGATCTCCAAAGACGCTTTACAATTGCATTATTCATTCACTCCACAGTCACACTGGTGGCGGTAAGCTACTTGCCACAGCTGCCCTGGGGCACACTGACAGAGGCATGGCTGCACCTTTTACAGACAAAGTCACAAAGTACTTTACAAAGTGATGCAGTGACAATAAATGAACAATTAAAAACTACAAGGTTAAAAATAATAATAAAACCACAAATGTGGATTAAGTGTCTTGCCCAGGGACACAACGGCAATTTACGCTTGGACTGGTGTTCAAACCAACGACCCTCTGACAGAAAGACAAACTTCTTCCTAATTGATAGTTTGTTGATTCCTTGTTTAAACACTAGTAGCCACCTCCTTCCTACCTATAGTCACTTTCCCCTTTTTACTCAACAGTACCTCCCCATGACTCCTCCCCTCCTCAGACCCTGGGCAAAACCCCCGCTCTCACCCCTCTCTCGCCCCCTCCTCACCCCCTCCCTCCCCTCTTCCTCCCCCCTCCCTCTGTTTTAGGGTTTTGTTAAAGTAAGGTTTATATTACATCCGTTTTCACAGAGGTCATCTCCAGAACTACCTCCGATATCCAGGAACCTTTGACCTACAGCAGCACCCTGTTAGAGCTCTGTTGTTTTCAGGCATAGTACAACTTTTTGTTCACAAATTTGTGCTTTAATTAAAGGTGTAGTCTGTAACTTTCCTAAAATAAAAAAAGTTTAGAAATTTAAGAAGTGCTTTATCTGACCCAGTTCTATGATGTAAAGTCGGTTTTCTGTCATATTTATTATTTTACTTTAGTCCTTCCCCTGGCCTCTACAACAACATCAATTTACAGTTGGTGGGGTACTACTTTGACCAATCATATTTGAGTTTCATTTTAGCCCCTCCCCTGGCCTCAATTGATTACAGAAACTCTACTTTACATCATATAACTGGGTCAGATAGTCAGTTTTAAGCATTTGTCAATTTTAATTTTGAACTTTTTTTTATTTAGGGAAAGTTACAGACTACACCTTTAATATGTTACTTAATTAATATTCATCATAGAAGCACCCAAATCAATCCAGTTCGGCGTCTTTATGATATCTAACTGTGAGCAAAGTTTGACAGTGACAATTAATTTTCTATTTTCCTTGTCCCATAACTGACCTTCTAAAAAATCTTGAAACAAAGCTTTGATGAACAGAACCTCACTTAAGTCAACCTAATGGAGATACATGACTGGATCCACACATGATTTGGACCCATGCCAATAATATTTTTCTTCCCTGACCCTTCTTTGACCTTTTTAAAAATACATCAAAGATACAACCACTACATTTAAGTAAACCCAGAAAATATTATTATATCGGCGGAACGCAATGCGTTCGGCGATATTATGGTTTCATGTCCGTCCGCGTCCGCGTCCGCGTCCGCGTCCGCAGATTGGCCGTGTGACCGCGATAACTCAAAAACG
>JAVQJW010054004.1:0-15352 GCA_036025195.1 Hypseleotris klunzingeri
AAACAACTATTGCATGTTGTTTCATTTTGTTGCACTCACATTACTAAATTATAAAGTTGTGATGTTTTTGTAAACATTTGTGTCTCTCATTCCTTCACTTGAAATACGTGGAAAAACTCTAATATATTGTACGGAAGTCCTTTCCATCATATTTTATGCCATTATATTCAAACACCACCCTTGTTTGTCAGTGCCCAGGCACTTGTCTTTGTCTCTTTCCCCTTTCTGAGGAAGGATATCTGTCAAATCTCCTAAACCAGCTGCATCCTGAAAAAAACCTGTGCCAAGCACCCACTCATTTGTCTGCCAAGCCATTCAGGAGACTTTGAAAGCTCTGTGCGCTTACATTGCACTTCCATACAACTAACCCATATTCCTTTTTACAAAACCCGTATAGTGATTTTACTCTCACATAAATGTTAAATACTTCATTAGTCCTTCTCCTGTCCTTCCTCTTTTGCTTTCTCTGTACTTGTCACCACAGCGCCGTCTAGTGTTGGTGCTCCACATGCTCCCACAATGTCCTGCTGGCTGCTGGAGGCCCTGGTCTCACTGACTGTGGGCTTGACTTTTCTGTCTGCTGCGTTGAAGCTCCTTGACCTACACTGAGGCATTAACCTATCCTCCACAGTCAGGTAGTCTGTTGTGTCTGAAAGGTATCTCTTGGCTCGTGTCTTTATCTGCTCCGCCTTGGCTTCTGCTGGTTGAGGAAATTCATAGCTTTCTACAGCCTTTGGTTTTGGTTCAATACTTGTTGCTGAAGTGGCTTGAAACTGCATGGCCAGATTTCGAACCATTGACACTTTAGGCATTTGTCCCGAGACACTTGGATGGACTTGATATTCTAAGTTTGCTGGCCACTGATTGGGCGTTTGGCTGATCTGTTCCAGTATTGATTTGTAGTCTCCTTCCATATTGTCATCTTGTTCGTTAGGATTATACATTATGCTGCTCATTGTTCTCTTCTTTGTAATGGGTGATGTGCTTTCGGGAGGGTCATATCTCAAAGACTTTGTCCTTTTTGGTGAGGAGCTTACACCTACACTAGATGATGAAGTGGATGATGATGTCATCTCCTCTGGCTCATCCGGAGGGCTGACTATAATGGTGCTCATTGATCTTCTTTTTGTCAGAGGTGAAATGACTTGGTCTTCAACTGGATAGTATTTTAATGATTTAGTCCGTTTTGGAGGTGAGGAAGGCCGTAGTCTATTCTTGTCCATCAATTTGTCCAAAATCAGTGAACTTCCATGCAGCCCTCTGGTGATTGTCTCTTGACTGGAGGCTTCAGAGATCGGTTTCTGTTCACATGGAGAGATAAGGATGTCCACGCAGGAGCTGGGGCGAGATCTCTCCAGCCCGCACACCTCTAAGCTCTGAGTGTCCTTGGTGAGGGCACTGTGACTGGAGGCCTGCCGCAGACTTCCGGTTTTGCCAGTTTCATCGCCTTCTTTCTGCTTTTGGGCGAACTCCTCCAGGTCCATGTGGAAGCGGTAAAGGCTGTACCCGTCCGCGCTGTTCATGCTGCCCTGGCGCATAAGGGAGGAGGGGTCGCACACGGAGGAGTTTCTGGAGTAAGTCCGGGTTAGCTCCAGCTTGTCCACTCCCGCCAGCTTCTCCAGAGCAGCCGCCATCCTCCCGTGGATCTCCTCGAGCTGGGCCAGGCGTAGGTCCACGGTCTGCAGAGAGGCCTTCATGGTGTTCTCCCTCTCGTTCACCTCCTCCAGACGCATGGACATGTTCTCCACTCTGTAATATAGATCATATCAAGTCAGATGAGATAAAAAAAATTGAGTTGTAAATATTGAGAGCACACCTTTCAGAGGTGACTTTGATGCGTTCATCGCTGGACGACTGCTGCTCATCCTCTTTCTCTCTGAAGTACTCCTCCACACACTGTTCTTCAAATTCATACAGGCTTTTCAGCTCTTCTGGATTCAGCCTCAGCTCTAATGCACAGTAAAAATAATGTTATTAATGATTATGTTACTTAATTATTATGTTTTTTTTTGTAAATACGCTCATGTAAAAAGTGGAAAAATACCAATATCATTATATATTAAAACATTTTGTTATACATTAAGTTTATCACATTGCATACAATAGACCAGTGATTCTCAAACACAGGATCGGAACCCCAAAGGTGGGTTGGCAAAAATTTTCAGTTCAAGAAAATTAGTTTTGGTATGTTTGGTAGGTATTATATTGCCTATTTGGTATTTTTTATGTCTGTAAGCATCATCAAAGGGACAGAAAAAAAGAAAAAAAAAGAAGAAGCAAAACACATTAAAACACTAAAAAACGCTTCCTCCAAATAGACTTACTGAGTCCACGGTCCTTCTCGTCCAGCTCGCCCTCCTGTCTCTTCTTGGCGCAGCGTTTGAGTGCTCGGCTCAGCAGGATGTACAGGTGGCTGAGGATGATGAGGGGAGGGGGCAGGATGGGGCGGTCATGGAACGTCATGATCAGCTGGTATCTCTGAAACTTCCACACCTGGTTGGAGATGGACTTCACCTCAAAGAATGTGTTACTGTAGAACATAACAAACATACGTATGAGTACATGTTTATACTTCACTAGCACAGTTTGGTCCCTCTTGATTGTGAATATTACTTGAAGACAGCGATGAGCAGATTGACCAGCAGGATATTAGCCACCAGCAGGTAACAGGCCATGATGGCAGGAGTGAGCCAGGCACCAGGGATACATGGAGGCAGCTTCTTCCCATCCTCATCATACAGGTGTTCACCACATGGAGCTGAGGAGAAGAAGTGGAATTATAAAATAATATGGTTGTTAAGTGACTGATTCAAATGTTATTAACTTCAAAATTACTCACGGTTGATTTCCATGGCATAGACTTGATAGGAATTACAGCAAGCGCACCAGAAAACACAAAAAAGCCTCACAATCAATAAACAATCCTCTACATTTGATTGTATCAAGCCAATATTATTGAAGAAACAAATGTTTGAAGAAGTAGTATTTTAAGTAAAGATTAGTTTGAAGTTGTTAGTATAATATGCAGGATATCATTATTAAAATGGGGCTGTAAAAGTACAAGAAATCACAATAAAATATCCATGATTTGTCTTTGCTCTGAAATGCGTTTTTGGCTTTTTTGTGACTTCTACCTGGTCACACATTTCTCAAATGTACTTAAATGAAAATCCTTCATATTATACCTTAACAGTTGCATGAATTCTGTTTTCAATATTAGTCTCATGAAGTTATGATGTGTCTTATTATATGAAAGTGCCACAGTTTATATATTCATTTTACACTGAAAAGAAGATGATTAGATGGCAGATGATCACAATTTTGGAGTTGTAATTATTTTATGTTCAATTGTACAAATTATTATGATAGTACCAAACACAAGGAAATGACAGAAATTGTGCCACACTGATCATCTGCCCAGAATCAGGAAACAAAATCTTACTATGAATTCTAGTCTTACGGTCTATCGAGTCTGCAAAAACCTCCCCATAGATCATCCAGTAGGGCATGTAGAAGATGTTCCGGGCCAGGCGCCATGTTGGTTCCTCATCTGGGTGGAGGATGGCCTGACGTGCCACGCCAAAGCTCATGAGAACCACCAGCATGATCACCACAAAGTACATCATATCTATCATCTGCGAGACAAATATTTATTAATCTGATTATGTCAAAAACCTATATGAAGGATAGAAACATAAATTGTCTAAGATCAATACCATTTTTCCGATCATCATGACATAGGGTCCCAGGTACTTGTTGACTCCAAAGATGTCCAGCACGCGGATGTACCAGAAGATAATGTCTATGCAGTAGATGACACGGCCGTAGCCCATGTACGGCTCAGGCTGCAGCCGGAGCATTAGGCCCAGCAGGAACGTGCAGATGGCCACCAGGTCTGTGATGTTCCAGTACTCCTCCATCCACACACTGATCTTCTGCTTCAGCTTACCTGGCTCTGACATCAGGATCTATGGAGTAAGATGTGCACAATGGTTGAACAATGGCATGTGTATATGTGAAGTGATTGCTTTGACAGATGAGTTTTACCTGTCTGACTTTTTCTGTGCCCAGTGTAAGAATATAAGCTATAACAATCCATTCTTGTAATGAAGGCCATCGCTCCATTTTCACCAGAATAATGTAATTGTATAACATTAAATAACCCAGGTATGAAATCTGTGAAGCAGAGATAAAAATGTCAGACAATAAGACAAAGATTTAGGAACTGATTAAGCTGAAGGAAGGTGGCGTACAGTGTTGAACCAGAACTTGGTGAAAGGTGCATCATAAAACCCAAAGACTCTTTTGCCAATAGGGATTTTGCGAATATTAGTGCTGCCTTCCTCCTCGTCTCCTCTTCTGGAAGTGGAATCTGCAGGGTCCTGCCACAATGAAATGTTACAGATGAATATGACACCACAATACCCATACAAAACACTTTCAAATCATTTCACACAAACCTTCCCAGATTTTGCATCATCATCTTTCTCTTTCCCCTCCTCTTTTCCTGTTGCTGCCTGATAGGCATCGTCTCCGATTCGGAAGTCCAGCAGCAATATCAGAGGAGGAAAGATGATTCCTAGAATGACCTGTGAACAAAAAACTGTGTGTGAATCAGGCATGAAAACATGTAACATGTGAGCATTTTTATAGTATGTACAAAAATAATGTGTAATATACAAAAATACTGATACCTTTAGTCCAGGGTTCTTTCCCATCCTGAGACAGCCCATCCACATGTCAGTCAGTAACATCTGGCTGCAGGTGTGAGCGATGAAGTCCCTTTGTTTGGCGGCGACAGCCAGCTTCAGACAGGTGGAGTTACTCCAGTTCACCAGCTCATAGGTCAGCAGCTTCATGGCCACCTGCTCATCATGTTTATATGACTGGTCCAGCAGCTCATAGGCCAGCTGCCCAAACTCCCTGTGTATGGTATTAGAATAACAGTCACTTTGATTTAAAGGGATTATATTTTTAAGTTTTAAAATGGTACCTGGAGTTATTCTCAAGGTCCTGGGAGATATCGTCTACCAGCTCGCTCTCTGAACACTCATGGGCCATGGCCTTGTACAGTTTACATGCCACCAGTGCTTTAGCCATGGCCTCTTCTCCGCGCTGCCACAGGAACAGCGCCATCTTCTGGCGCTTCATCAGCACTGCCCACAGCATCAGCTCATGAAATGGGAACTTGAAACGACACACCTCCGGGTCATCTACATCAATCTCTACCTCCTCCTCTTTCTTCTTTTTTGGCTTTTTCTTTCCTTTTGGTCGAGGTTCATCATCCTGTAAAATTTGATGATACTTTAGATTAGAAGACTTACATAAAAGTTGCAGTTATAAATAAACTGAAGTAGAACAACACTCTACCTCCATTCCTAGAAGTTTGAGAGCTTTGGGCTGTGAAAGACAAATACAAAAGATTTTATTGATTATTTAATCATACATGGAGATTCTGAAAATCATTGAAATATCTGTGTACACACCCTCTTGAGTCCATACAGGTTGTTGTAAAGGTTGCGGAAAGCTTTCCTGGTGTAGTTGCTCCTGTAAGCTCCTCCCATCAGGTACTCAAGCACTAGGCCAATGTCAATCAAAGTGATCTGATAATCTGGGGGAAGGTTCCCCTGCAAGAACGTGTAAAAAAAATTAATGTGATTTCCACAAAATTAAAGACAGAAAAAAAATATAGTCAACTTTTTAACATCTCTGACTACAGTCGGCAGAGTATTGGCTGGGCCCAGTTTCTAGAGAGAGTAGAAAGTTGCAGGGTTAGAGTGGCAGTATTTACAAAAATCTGTAGTGTTGTTTAATGCCCACCGTGTTGTAGAGCTCCTCCAGTCTGGGGATGGTGAGGAAGTGATGAATATTGACTCCATTTTCTAGAAGCAGTTTGACAAAGTCCACTCTGTCCAGGACCAGAGCATCCATCATGGCCTGCTCCAGAGAGTTGACCTGGGGTTGAGAAATAGAGGAAGATGAATTATTAACATCCATTTTTGGAGAGTGGATGATAATGGTACTCTGGTCCTTACCCAGCGCATGAGCTCCAGTTTCCTTGGGTCAGTCTCCTCTGGGACCTCTGGTTTGGTCTTGCCCTTCCCTTTACCTTTCTTGGCCCGGGCCTTGTTGCGGGGTGCACTGGCAGGACTCTTCTGTTTCTCCTGGGGAACTGCTCCGGTCATAGTGGTGGCAATGGCACCTGCAGGCTGCACATGCACATAGGACAATCAGTGATTTAATGTCTAGACTTTACATTCTGTCACAGCTAATAGATAAAGTGTCTCGAAACCAAAACCATCAGCCAAATTAATAAGAATAATTAAGGATTTTTGCCAGTTTCTTTATAAGCAATATGGTAACAAAGTTTCATTTGAAATCACTTTGTCATACAGTACATAGGGGTACATTTACCACTCTCTCGTTTCTGAAATGATCTGGTAATAGAGCCCAAGATTGAGTAGTTGATTCATTTTTGTTTCTCACATGTGTGTCAACAATAAGTTTTTTGCCTAGAGAACTGTGATCAACTCTTCAGCACTGTCAAACAGCACTCACTGGTAAATGATGTCCATAAACAAAGATGTGATTCCGAGCAATGTCCACTCTGTTCCAGGCCAGGGCCAAGCTCAGCTGGTCTGGGGCTGATGCATTAGTACCTGGTGTAGTAAAACAAAGTAGTAATTACTAATACTTGTATTTACATAATGGTATACTACAAAAGTAATGGTTAACATAACTACATTGTGTACCTTTTAGCAAAGCTGTGAGAATAGCCATTTCAATATCCTGCTGTCCCTCTGAGCCCATTCGAAACACTGTGATCTTAACAAATGAATAGAAATAAATAAGATTTAAAATGTTAGACTTGTCAAAGCACAGCAAAAAATTAAAGTGTTAAATGATACGACACTGATGCTTGTTTTTCTGTAAACACTAACGGAAATAAATTCTCCAGCTGCATGTCTCGAGGATAAATACCTAATTGACTTGTCAGATAGAGATATAGTACCGGGCTTGTTGTCAATTTGACTATATCAAATGAAATTAAGATGACTGCTGTGTCACATGCTCACCCATGAGATGTACAATTAGGCTGGCACGAAACTGGCTTGAGCAATGGAAAGCTTGTAGTTTGCAATATCCAAACTCCTGTTGCTCAAAATCATTTTAGGTTCTTGCCATTTCAGTTTAGTTTAAGCAAATCTTGTGTCTGATTGTTGGCTGACTGTGGCTTGAAGTAAACTGAACAAACTTTTAAGTTCACAAAATTGTATTCAAACTACATGGACAATGATGTTGATGTGTGTTAAGTAAGATCACATGATATAAGTTATAGATATTGTACAAATCCTAACTCTTATTCTCTGAAAACTTACACACACATTTTCAGAATGTGCATGTTTTTCCTTTTGAATTTTGGCTGTAAGCTTGCTGCCTCCTTCTTTTTAAGCAGAGAAATAACCCTGTCTCTCTAGAGTCAACACTATGGACTGTTCCCCTAAAACGTCAGGTTTTATAAACATACAGTATGCGTCCTAAATATTGGATCAGACGTTCTATTCAGCAATTACCAGGTTAAGACTTAAAAATACTTGTTCCACAGACTTCCTGTAGTGGTTACATCATTATAAAGTAAAGCAGTCCAAATGTAAATTTGTTGGTCCCAGCTGTTCACATTGGAAGCACTTAGGATGAACGGATTATATGGGACTAGACAGTGACACAGCTTCACCTAAGTTTGAAAGCAGGCCTCTTACTTGCGTTTAAACAGCTCAAATAAGTTCCAAAGTCTAGTACTAGCTTTGAGAGCTAACCCAAAGCACATAGCCTACTATAGATCTTTGAAAATACTATTACTATTAGTAAGTGTATCAGACTTTATGGAAGCATTAGGCAGTCTAATACATAGACTGAAGCTGTATCAGTGAAAAAGCTGAGAGGAACCTTACTAAGGATTACCATGAGAAGCTCCATCTGTGTGGACAGTGGATACAGTAAGAGCTGCACTAAGCGCTGCTAAGGCTGATCTTTCCCACCTAAATGTATGTAGAAAATATCACAGGGTATTACTCACTACTAATCACATCAAATATAGAAGCGTGGCCCTACTTTATCTATCACGTTTTTATCACTTCGGAGAAACACTTTGAGGATTAATCAGTGAAAATTTGTCCGAATGTGCATTTAATGGTGATGATAACTTAAGTCTTTAACACTCCAGATAGTGAAATGGGCCAGCACTTTGCAGCCGAGCGCTCTGCTGATGGAGTAATGCCTGGATTATGTGACACTGTTTATTTTATTTATTTATTTATTTCTTTGACAGGGACAATGCAAATAAGCATAGTTCCAATACAGAGGTTGCAACTGATGTTCTGCATATAGAGTTTATAGCTAAAGCTAATTCTCGACTCCAGTCACTGGTTGGGCTTTTCTACCAATTATAATTTAAATAACACAATCTAGTTCAGTGTGCACATGGACAACAAGGAAATGACCGGAAGGTGCTGGGGATTATGTTTATTCAATATGTTAATGGAAACACACCAGTGATGAGTGCAGAGGATCAACCACAATGGAGACAGGTGTCGCACAAGTCATGTTTATTGGTTGAAATATTGATACAAAGAAAATGAAATGAATGTGATGAATATCCAGTACATATATGGTGTCCTGACTTACCAGCTCCCTCTTCTTCATACACTCCATTACCATAAGCAGAATCTGTTGGGACTGGCTTTTGCTGTAGTTGAAGGTTTTCTGAATGGTCACCAAGAGCTGATCTCTGACATCGTCGTTAACCAAACTAAAATGAGAAAGGACATTTTAATTTAGTATTTGCCTTATTATAATAGATACGAAATTGTCTCAAAATATCTTGTTACTGTCAATATCAAACCCATTCATAATGTAATGTATAGTTCCAGTAACATGGGCATATGTTGTAGTATGAGCCATTATAATTTTTGGCAAAAGAGTGAGTTTAATGCCAAGTGTTTAGGGATTCACTACCATTACAAAGTGCCAATTTCTCGCTGAAAATATTATAATTTACTGTTCGAACACAAAAGTAGGACAGGCTCTATGCATTTAAGTTATCAGTTTTTTTCTGTTTGGTTCTCTCTCCATAAGTCTTTTTATATTATTTGTTCATCCTTCCCTGGTTTTCTGATCTACATTCATTTATTTGACTATTTCATCTTAGTCTTACCCTCCATCTTCAGAGAACTTGTGAGCAAAGGAGATGATGTCTGAGGCGCGCCCGCTGCCGTCACACACCACCACAGGGATGGGCGGCTCGTCCCGGAGACTCTCCAGAGCAATGGAGATCACGTTAGGACCTCCTTCCACGATGAGGCACACCAGAGGCACCCCCTGTCCAAGACCTGAAACACAACAGCACATCACTATAGTGCTTCCAAAGAGAAAAGACATTTAAATACAGTAAAGGTGACAAAAAGATGGGTAGATTCTATTACAGTACATTGTTGTCCTTTAGAAGAACTAGTGTAGTATTGACTCAACAATTAATCTGCCTTTCTTCATGCAGTAATTTGCATGTATTTAGCAAACTGAAACTGGATGTGAATGTAAACTATTGATATTAATATTATTTATACATATTTCGGTGTACCATGTGACCATAACCAACCTGATCAACCATTTACATCCATAGGGTTCTATGTATTTGCTATACAGTATGTCGATCTTCATAATACAACATTTGTGAGCAATGATTGGGAGAGATTTGGCGAAGTAAGTGCAGGAGCAGCTGAAGTCATGGGTGACAGCTGGGCATCCCTTTGCTGTCCCTGCCTTTTCCAAGCTCCAGGCATAGGATGACAAAGGGAAGCCCACAGGTCACAGAGGAGCACTCTCTACTGGTCAGCAGACACACAGTAAGTTCTGCAATCCTGGACCTGACAGCACTTACGCGTGTTGATCTTTTGTAGAGAGATGTGCTTCTCCAGCAGTCTCCGCAGTTTGACCTCTGAGCCATACTTCCCACAGGTGCCGTTGTCCGTCAGGATGAAGTGAGAGTGGCTGTTGTTGAGCACGGCTAGCTTACTGAGCGGGTTAGCCATGGCCTGGTATGGTCTTGTGACCTGAAAAAGGCATTATAAATATAAATCTGTTTGTTGTATTCACTGGAAAGAAGCTGCAAACAGAACGTACATCTTTCCCAAGGAGGTCCTCTTTGTTTTCCAGGATTCCCCACGGAGCAATCCCTATGGCACACACCTTCCCTCTGGACTTAGAGGAGTGGTCTTTTAAGGCATCTCCCACATGACGGATCACGCCTAATGCATAAAAACATTTAGTTTATAAGAATTAAAATAATGAAGTTAATAACAAATTCAACTGCAGGTAAAACATTAATAGTGTTGTTATCAGTAATTAGGAAAAGATAGATTTTTGCATTTTGTTGTGTGAATAAGGCTGACCTGGGATTTTCCTGTGTATGTCAAAATAGCTGGGAATGCATTCTGTGTTATTTAGTGAATACAATGTGTGAAAGAGGCAAAAGGTTCACAGTGGGACAAAGCGTTGGAAATATTGCACTGACTTTAATTAAAGAGCCTAAACCTGTGACAATGGACAAATCTCTACCAGGAAATTGCAGAAAAAAGTCTTATGCAATCACAATTTAGATAATGGTCTAATGGCTCAAATTACTAAAAGCCTAAGCTGTACCGGTGTTGACTCCTCCAGTGAGGATCCATGCTCCAGTGGTGACGGCTGCTTTGATCAGGCCCTTCCCAAACACCTGCTTGAGTTTGGGCTGCAGGTCGAAGTTCTGCAGACCTCCATGGACCGAGATGAGTAACGTGGGAAGCTCCAGCTGCCAGTCCTTCACCATCAGGTGGAGCAGGTTGTCTGGTTTGGTGTCAAATGAACACCGGATGTACTACAAAACAAAATGGTTAATGGTTAATGGTTCTGTGCCAGTGGTTCTGGACTGGTCTGATTAAGTTTATTCCTATGACTTGAACTTTTACTGAATCAAAATTAAACTCATATGATTTCTATGACACAGCAAAATGAGTTTGTAACCAATTTAATGTAATTAGAATATTAGCTCATTGTCTAAAGTGAAGAAACTTTTCATCAGCCAATTTTCTTTTTATTGATTATAAACTGATGGCTACTAAAAACCAATAATACACCTACTTTGTGAAGGGCCTAGGACCACATGCATGTTAGAATGTCTCTAAACTCTAGTGGGAGCTGTAGTGCATAGGGGCAGCAGACACTGACCATGGCCTTGTTGACGAAGCCTCCTCCCTGGAACTCGATCATGCCATAGGCGTCAGTGGGGTAGGTGCGTGTGTGCTTCACCACAGACCACTTCTCTTTGGCTGGGTCGATCTGCACCAGCTGATGCTCCTCCAGAGAGGTGGCTCCAGGAGGGATGGCCACGTGCTGCATGTTCAGCTGACCGCATGCACATCTACACAACACACACGCCAAACAGACAACACACAGGCAGACCAGTTAAATCATATGTGACCAGTTCATAGAAGCATTTCTGTGTTAATAAGTGTAATTGAATGAGACAGTGCAGAGGCTTGATTTGTTCACTAATGAATGGCCTTTATCTTGGAAAACACTGTACATGCAGCAGGCTTTTTCATTTCTAGAAAGTATGTGCCCCAAAAACAAAAGGCTGCATAATTTGGCAACCAACAAGAACTCACAAAAGGGTTCAACATTTATACAATACTAGATTTGAGTATTTATCATTGAGTCTTTGTTACTTCTGACACATGCAAACTATAGTTAGTTAAATTGTAAATAATTGTGTTCAAAGTTACCTTAGTGGATCCTTGCTGGGAAATATGTGAATACATTCTCTTTTACAAAATGTTCTTTCAATCCACGCTTTCTGAGCCTGAGGATGACAAGAAAACAGGATAGTTATTAAATAAATGTTCCATATAACCACAAACATGCACATGTAGTGCTCATTCTGATGTTTGTAGATGTCCTCATCAGGTTAGTGGAACACAAACTGTCCCAAACCCGGAGACCCGGAGACCCAGAGACCCAGAGAAAAGTTTCAATTTAAGCCCCTAAATCAAATCAGATTAGTAAGTAACAGGACGCTGTTAAGTGGATTATTGTGATTTTTAATCGGTAAAAATGTTGATTTGAATCTTGTGACTGGATGGAGACAGTACCCACTGTGTTTAGAAAGTAAAGGGTGGGGGCACACTGCACACAATCAGAGCACACCGAACATCACCGGAAAATAAAAAAAACAAAAAACAAAACAAAAATGTACATACTTCTAATTGCCTTATTATCAGCTCTGGACATGTGCTACTTTGCTTAATTAGTTTTTTAAACAGTATTTACATTCCATTATCACATCAGAAATTCTGAAGATAGCACAGTTGTTATTAATTGCTAAAACTAAAGTTTTAGTAGTTCTAAGAAGCTTGGAAAACAATAATACTGTTAACCGTATGTGGTACTTATCCTGTTCTTCTCCGAGTTCCTTCTGCCTCATTAAACTCCAGATCTCAGACAAAAGAGTCTGTTCCTTCACAGTGTCTGATCTGACGTTCTGCTCCACATGCTCCCAGAGTAAACAACAGCAGTCTAAAATAGTGTTAAACTTACAGCCTGCTCCTCTCTGGGGTCTGTCCGAGTGTAGAGGGTGAAGTGTGCCTCTGTGCCTCCTCTGCCTCTGTCTGAGCGCCTTCACATCAAACTTGTTCACTTTATGCGCCTGGTTAATATGATGAGCATGTGAGCAGCTCTTTGTTGGGCCGGTCCCATGACTGCAGTTGAAGGTAATCCTTTTGGGAGTCCCATGACCCTCTCCTGCCCACAGGGTATTTTCATCCTTCTCTTAAACAAGCCTCAATAAATCTACTTTGATAAGCGGCCCCTAATCTCTCGTTTGTTGCAGCTCCTTTTCTTTAGACTTGCACGGTGTAAGGCTGAGGGCTTGTAAGAGAAATCCAGGCTAAACGCAGACTCCACTAGTTCTGATCTGAAATCTGCCCCTCCACCACTTTGATTTCAAGCTCATTATCATAATTGAGAGAATTGGGCTCAGGCATTCTTTCAGAAGGTTCCTTGTTAAGACATTACTGATCTCCCGTTGAGGGAGAGGTCACTGGATGTTAATTGCAGTTAATCTGTGTTTCCACCCACTCTTTATGTGGAGAAGTCCACAGTCAGCACAGCACCTCAGCAAACAAACTCTGCTAATACTGCACTTTTTATTTTTTTGTGCCACTTCCAGTTAAAAAGCAGTTATGGGAAGATATTGGGATTTATTATACATAATAAATCCCAATATCTTCATCAGTGTCATCAGAAGAAGCTTCACTTGACACTGGGGAAAACAAGTATCTGTTTGAGGCAAACATGTATTTAGAGCATTTTTTACTTTGCAGTGGTACACTGTTACTTACTCAAATAATGCTGACTGCAGTTACTATGGTAATCTTCTCTTATAGTAGTATTTTGAGGTAATACTCAGTTGTCCAATCCTATAGCTGTATTTTAGTTAGTGAAAGCACCAGTGCATCAACATACAAGTTTTAAATGTCATATAACCCTCTGCTCTTCTATATGTTACGTGTTACAGAGAGGCCAATATGTGCACATGAAGCCTCCCTCATGTCAAAGGGTTTGTTAAACACTCCTTATTTGGTCGCACTGAGCAGTGACAACCCCAACTTTGAGAGAATGAGACAAAGTGGCTATATTTTTCCTTTTATAAAAACTACTCACTTTAAGCTCTGTATGTTTTAGAAAGGCTAGGGCACATGATCTGATTTAACTGACTGTGTTGCACTGTATCTATTCACAAAAATACTTGGGATTGTAGTATTTAGTGTATGTTCTGCCAACTACAAAACAAATTTCTCTTTGTAGGGCCACTGGGCAGCTTGCTTGGAGCTTGAAGAATTAGAAAATAGTGACTCAATTGTGCCACACTGGTTAATTAACAGAACTCAATCCAGGAAACAATACACAACACTGAACAGTAAAGATGCTTATTTCAGATTACAATATTTCTCTGATTCTTGTGTACACATATATGCAGGTTTGCTCACATACTGTAGTTTGTGTCCTTTTGCACTACATCACATGGGCCCAGTCTCCTGACCCAAAGCTTCTGCTCAACCAGATCACAACAAATTAGTTCCAGTTACAATTCCACAAATGTTCAGGCTCAGCAATCAAAGCAAAGGTGAAATGACGTAGGCATTTCAGAGATATATATAGCCACTATAATTATAGCCATATAGAGAACATGTGTATAAAATGCTAATATTATCATAATTCTCCCTTAGATTTTGTATCTGCTCAAAGATATATAAGATAACTGCAATAGGCTCACTCTTATATCTGTGTAAACTTTTGCAAATAAATAATGATACATTTTGATTCCAATATTTTGGAGACTTGTAATAATAATACATTTTCGTTTGGATCTATCAACATGAATAATAAAATAAGTCCCACCAACGCATCTCTGATCTCTATTGAACCGATTGAATGGTCTGAACAAAAGCCTCATCAGCAGCACTGAGGTGATCAGAAAAGACTGGGCTCCTTTAGGAATGTGATGTCACAGGAGCCGGGATAAAAGAAACTAACTAACTAAAGGCTTTGACCGCTCCAAGTCTAACACAATGTGACAGGAAGGAAACCCTCAGGACCCCACTCTCCCACAGACAACCCCCAGACACTCTCACATCACAACTGAAAAACCTCTTCCTTCTAGCATGTTTTCACTGGAGGGCAGAGATATTTGGAGCACTGACACTCTCGAGTTACAAAAAATGAAAGCATAAAGCATTAATTACTTTTCTCTTGGCCTGTTGGTAAAAGCACTCATTGTGTGGCGGGTTCGAAAATCCAGTTAGCATCACATGAGTCCGACATGTTGCCGATTAGAGCGAGCTGGTCACAAGACACGCTTTAGCGCTGCTGTTTTTCTGAGCTCTCCCCAGAGGAAGAGAACAACTGAGCTAGTCTAATGTCTGTGAATAGAGAGACAAAGCAGTCCTTGGGTTTGACTTGAGCCATTTGACAAATTTACCAAAGATAATGCATTGCAGAAATTTCCTCGATTTCTTTGATTATTTCTAGACCAAACTTTAGAAAAACAACGTCTGGAATGGGGCTTCCAGTTCAATTGCAGTTACACCTCTTAATGATTTTTTCCCAAGACAAAATCACAATGAGGAGGCAATATTTATGAGCAGATTAGAGTAGATTAGATGTGTGGATGCAGGATGGAAATATAATGCCTCGGCGAAGGTCCGTTTTCTTTTAGTTTGATTTTTATCTTCTACTCTCACAATGTTTAAGTCCAGGC
>JAVQJW010054188.1:0-12852 GCA_036025195.1 Hypseleotris klunzingeri
TCTTCCTTAAACCAGTCCTGACCTTCCCTGAAAGTTTCATTTAAATCCGTGCAGTAGTTTTTGTGTAATCTTGATCAAAGACACGCACACACGCACACACACACACACACGCCAACGGAGGCGATCACATAACCTCCTGGCGTCGGTAATAATAATTAGGACAGATTGCATAGTTTACATCACAGAACCAGGGTCAGATCAGGCTTTTACGGACGCATTGAAGGGGCAATATGTGGCATCCTTTTTGAAAATCTGCTAAACTACAGGTCATAGTAAGAAGGGGCTATAGTGACAGAAAAGAGAGAATATGTATAGAAATGGTTAGTTTGTTTAAAAGTGACCAGTCAAACAATGTGAGACAGAATGGGTGAGGAGTGGGGGGCCCAAAGTGGAGAGCGAGGGGCTCGTGTAGGAAGGGTGCACTCACTCTTGCAGCGTCTCCACTCCCATCTCCTTATACTGCAGCTCTTGCTTCACCTGGGCCAGCTCCTGCTTTAGTCGGGACAGCTGTGGAGGGCGAGACAGGAGAGCAGTTACTATGGAGCACAATGGACTTCTCTCAGCACCTCAGGGAGAAGAGCTGAGTCATGGTTATTCACTCACAGGAATGTTCACTTTGTACAGAGACACACGTGGATGCAGACATCAACATACACAAACTATAGGAATCAATTGTGATACATTTATACATTAATGCAAGTGTTCATATTAATAAAAAGGGAAATAAATGGTGTTTTAATTTGTAGTTAAAATGGTACAGGAGTCTTCTGTTTAAGACCAAAAAAAGTTAAATAAAATAGTGCTGAAATCCAAATCGTGATCTTGATCCTAATAAAAATCATTAGGCAGTGGCACAGTGGGTAGGTATTCGCTCTGCAACTAGAGGGTCGCAGGTGACATGAGTAAAATAAATAATGAATTAAAGTTTATATATTGGCATAGGAGATAGGAGAGGTATTTTCAAAACTGCTTCATTCATTTTGTTCTGCGTGTAACCAGTATGGGTCGTAAGTGGTTGTAGCTATCACAGCAACCATAAACGCGTACACCTATAATGAACCTATAACACAAGGTAAAATTCCACATAGACCATCATACTATATAGTTATAAATGATAGAGAATAGTTTTGGTATGACTTCCTGGTAAACCTTTGTGACAGAGGAAGCCCTAAGTGCCTGAGCCCAGAGTGAGTGTGGGGTAAGTCAGTGACCTAGCCTCTGCCTGACCCTTTGATGATGACCTCATCCTCTCTCGGGCCCCGGGCCAGAGCCACAGTATCCTGTAGGGGCCACACCCCGGCCCCCGCTCTGCCCAACAAGGGCCCCTCGCTGCAGTCCATTGTTCTCCGCTCAGAATGACTTACCCGCTCTCGTCTACAGGCCACTTCCACTTTGATTTGGTCAGGGTCGTATTTCGCATTTGATGAGGAGCTGGACAAAGCTGTGAAGAGTGGACAGAGCACGATTAATTAACATCGTTGGCATAAAGGTTACTTAATAAAAAAAATACTTTGAGGTCCTTTGAGGTCTTTCCTGTATAATTGCAATCAAATTAATGGTTTTACTACCGCGGCCCCACTAGCCAGAATTTAAATGTAACTTTTTGTATATGTTGCATTTGGTCACAGTGCACTTAGTGTTTTAGTTTTAGTATTTTTCTCCGCAGTTTGTGTCTCTGAATGCAAAAAAATCACTAGCCACACAAAAGAACAAAACATGGCAATAGGATGCAAAAAATAATGGTTTAAGTGGCTAAATAATAACTAGCCAAAATTAAAGTCTACCAGCATTTGGCCAGTTGGCTAATGCCAAGGTAAAGCCCTGTTCAGAACTAATTTACAATTTCAGTTAAGCCAACATCAGGTTGCGGCTTGGGAGGGGGAGCGCCTCATTCAAACTTAGAGAGTCTAGTTTTGCCAGCGGCCTCTGGACACTTTGTAAACTAGAATGAGGTGAATAAAAGTGTGAAGGTGTCTACCAAAAGTAAAATGAGAAAAATTCCATCAGTTCCTTCACAGGACAACACTATTTTATAAGACTTTCAAGATTAATAGTTATTGCAATGATGTCAGCCAAGTTCAGTTAATGCTCATCGATGTCTCCTTTCATGTTTATACTATTAGAGAGGACCATATTTGTAGATGGGACAAATCAAGGTAGATTTAAATAGTCAAAAACAATAAAGCATCTAGAAATCAAGAAGTACATGTGGTAAGACTTATGTTTTGGATATAGTGACCTAGTATTGATCAAAACAAGGTATATGGTACTAGGACAGTGCTAATTAAATAGAAACATAATACAAATGCATAGATATCCCCTTCTCCACTGATAGTGAGGAGCATATTTGTGTGAAGGGAAGTGGGATGTGTCTTACTGCCGGTGAGGGAGCGGTTGTCCTCCGAGAGCTCACGGAATAGCAACATTTCCTGCTGAGCCAGCTCCAGTCGCTGCTGCTTGATCTGATACATCTCCTTCTTGGCTTCGAGGGCCTCCTGGGCCACCACCAGGTACTCCTTCAGCATGCGCTCCTGCTCCTGACGCCATTGTGTGCGCGGGTTCTCAATTTGGGTGGTCTCTGAGTTTTTATAATAATATAATTTCATATCAAATACTATTTTCATATGATATTGATTCTCTATACAGTAATACCAGTAATTAAAAAATGTACAGTTTTATAATGTATCTTCCATTTTACTCACTTTTTTGTTTTCCTTCACTACAAATGTTATACTTTATTTGAAATCTTCAGTCAGTTTTCCATTTGTTTTATGTCAATGGGTCCTGTCCTGAGCAGTGTAGCAAAAATGTTTTTTTAAACCACATTTTTAGGATCAGAGAAAAGCCAATGAAAACAAATCCTGTTTTTGACTTTAGTGAGCTGTCACTGCTGCAGTATCTTGACAAGAAAGAACTAGCATTAAAAACATTGCGAAATATATTATTTATATTAAACATATTTTCTATTATTACTGTATAAGACTATTATTTGTTTGTTTTTTTAGATAGCATCACCCTTTTCTCAGAGGTAGATTTCGGAAAACAAGACATATTCACAGACAAAAGTGCAACAACAAAGTATACTTAAAATAGGTTCTAATCAGTATAGTACAGTGCATGATGCAATGAATACTTCCTCTGTGTCAGACTGAGGCAGAGATAGGTGTGTACTCACTGTTGATGTGGTCGATGTAGTAGACTCCGACTTGTTGATCATAAACCTCCTCCCACCCAAGAGGCAGCTCATCTCCAACACAGTCAGCAAACGTCAGAGGCTTAGTGATCCTGAAACCACAAAAAAAACAGAAAAGGTATAGAATGACTTCCGTTAATTATACATTTAAAACTTGCCAGGTATAAGAAGAAATGTTAATAGATAAATGAAATAATATATGTAAATAGCTATCTTAATGTGAAGCAACAGCTAAATATTTGTGAAATCTCTGGGTTAATCGCTGGGCTGACACAGAGACACAAACAGAAAGACACACAAATTCACTCAACACACGTTACGAATTTGATTAGCTTAGATATAAGTTGTCTGACAGTCACTAAAAGGTTCAATCCTTTCTACACAATTGCACCGAGTTAAAGCTAGTGGCACCCAAGTAAAAATGATTTGTAATTGAGTGAGAGTTAAGGTATCTATGTCAGCTAAGCATTACATATCAGCACCTATCCAACAGCACATAGCGGGACTGTCCAGTTAATCTAAAGCTCCGGCCACAGTAACCCAGCTCCAGATGACATGTAGAGCCTGGTGTGTGAGAGGTATGTGCACAATGAAGAGCACATTCCTCACACTGCAGCAGAAGGACTTCACAATCTCCTCGCAACACAACAACACTACAGCATACAGAAAAAGACTATAAGGTTAAAAGGCTACAAACAAAAAATATGCTTGGTACACTACTGTGCATTCAAATCACACTGTATAGCACATAATAGTTAAAGGTTTCCAGGGTTAATGTCTAGAAACAATTAATAGTTGTGACAGGGAACACGAGACAATCTATTCTAAACTTGAAGTAACCCAAAAAATCAAATTAGCGTAATCTCAACACATCAAATGCTCTTAGATTTAGTAATACTATTCATGGCCAACTCTGCATCCGTCCTATTATGTTTTTTTTTTATCAAAGGCAACTACACTTGTCATTCACCATATTAGCCTAATAACAGCGTGATTAGCTGCAATATTATGCCCAAACCTTGAAGCATTCATTTTATGCGTATTGTAACTTAGAAGAGTGACCAGATGTCTCACTTTTTTCAGCTCAAATCAAGCATCTCACAAATTAAAGTTTTGTTCCACATTTTGACTTACGCAAATCAATTTACTTATCTACAGTCACTGATTAATTGATACATTTTCTCCATGTTCATGAATCTGTGTAGCTAAAGTTGGATTATGTCAAAATAGGCCCTAAGCAAGCAGTAAGCTACTTCAGAAGCTAACAGTATTTAAGTGACCAAAAAGACATGCTGAGTGACAAAATTCATTTATTTCATTATGACTCTAATTGTAACATGTTAAACCCTTATCATAACACAGTGTAGCATAATGGCAGAAAGAGTAAAGACGCTAGGTGCATGCTAAGTACAAGTAGCTAAACAGTAGCAAACACAAAGCAAACAGGAGCATGCCGCCGGCTTACTTCAAATGTTTGCTGAGGATAAACAAAAGCCCTGACACCCACTGCACTTGAAAATACTTAAAAACCACTTAAAGACGAAAGCGGCCATACCTTAGCTGTCAGTCAGTTAAGGAAAAGTTTATAAAGATTACAATTCGAGACTTCCAAGAAGAGGTGGGTGATAAAGTAAATAATATATCATGATTTTATTTACAATTTTAGACTTTTTGACTTCCACAAAGAATTTTTATACTACAAATTCAATGTACATCTAATCCACGACAGCAAAAAAGACCGTGAAGAGCAGACCAGAACATAAATAAATGCAATATAGCACAATTCAACAATCTTCCCAGATTAGCTCAATCTTCATAACTTCATATCACAATTCAATCTTTTATCTCACATCCCTATTTACACACATAGATCACAGGGGTTGTAAAACTAAATTGAAGCCACAAGAAGGACTGACTGAGAAGTTAGCAGTCCTTAGGCAACCTTGACCTCCCCAGTAAAGTGAATCAAAATGGGGCCTTTCATAGTTGAGTGAATGTGACAGCACTCTTTGGTTTGCTGAGTGGTGTCTGGAGAAGGCAGCTGTGCAGAGAGAGAAGAGGAGGAGGAGAAGAAGAAATCTAGGTACAGACAGAGCCACTGACCTCAGGTAAACCAGCGCTGGCCAATTCAGTCAATGGGTCAACATTATGTGAGACTAAACTAGAGCATGCCAACCACAACATAACAGGCTCACAGCTGCTACTAACTTTTAATTAAGGTAAGACAAAACAACAAAGCAAGCAGAAAAATACCAGTGTCCTTGTCAAAAGTGTGCCAGTTCCAAGCACAGATAAAAAGGCAAGTGTATGTAAATTGAAGATAAGGTGTACTCTATTGCCTGTAGGTACATTTGTCCTCTGCATTTGACTCATCTTTCAGTGCTCCTGGGACAACCTGTAGTGTAGCAGTAGGCAACCTCATTGTAATGTCCAACTCTTTTCCTATTCTATACAAAGATGTTAGTCTGGTCTCCCCTTGATTGCACTCAATTTCAAGGGAGGAGTTTACCCATGTATAGTAAACAGAACAGAAATGCTAGACACAGCGCTAAAAAAGCCACATGTGCGTGTACACAGCATCTTGTAAACAGTGAAGTCATGTTTGTTAACTTTGTATATGACCCAGCCAACAAAACACACAAGCGCAGTACCTTGTAAATGGCTCCCGATTGGTCCTTACACATAATAACAGAGCATTTACTGGTATTCATTATGAGCAAGGGACCAGACCCCACATTTGAAAAAAAAAGTAGGTAGCACTGGTCTGGGTGTAACTTGCTAGAGTATTAGCCCAAGAAAGATCCCACTGCCCAGTATGGGAATTAAACTCAGGACCTTTGTACTATGAGGTGACTAGCTAGTTACTATTACTGAAATCGTATCATGAAGCACTGTTCATTTGATCTCAATTATATAAAGATATTGTCAATATAATCTGCAACAGTAACAGATGTAGGTTATTAAAGTGTTCAGAGGGCTCCACTTACACTTTGAGAAACCCAAAATGAGTCAGATATGTGATGTTCAGAATAAGGCTGACAGAATGACAGGCATGTCCAGCTGTGAGCCACGCCACTTCCCAACAACATATATTTAGTTGTTAAAGACATTTGCTAATTCTAGAATAATCTGTTTGTCCAGAAGGATATTTCTATCCCGGTGACGACTGCTGCTGGTGCATGGGAAAGGCATGTAGGGCCAGTCTGCTCCGGACGTCCCGCTAACTCCTGAATTTTGTGATTTATACAATACACAATACGGTTAGCAACAAAATGACAGAAACGCTACTATATAAACACGATGTGTAAATGGGGATTGTATTGTCGGGAAGGGCATCCGATGTAAAACTAAGGCCAAACTGATCTTTGCTATGAGAAGAGTGATTTGCTGTGGTCACTTTATAAAAGAAAAGGAGGATTTTCAAACACGCCCTTACACCTGGAAGGAATACAGTATTGCAATTCAATGAAATAAATGAATATGATGAAACCCTCTTTGCAGACAGAGAAATTGCAAACCTACCCCTCCACTCAAAGTCTTATTATCCCAGCTGCCCAAGTCTAGAAAAACGAATCAGGGCTTGACCTCTGCATAACGAGCAGCGCCCATTTGACCAAAAAAACAACAACAAATGTAAACGTAGAACGGAGAATTGTGACCCTTGTTTAACTTTGCTGTGGGCACATATAGCACCTGCCTTCATTTTCACTGCTCCCTTGTTAGCCAGGCGACACTCACTCACCGCCCTGAGAAGAGAGAGGCCACAAGTGTTGTTGGTCTAAAAATTCCTTTCTGAGTTAAAAAAGAAAACAACTTTGGGAGGAATGTCATTTATGTCCAGCCTTTGGGAGGGACTTGGGAGCAGCTGCTGGACACAGACAGACATTATGTGTTAAATCTCATAGAAATAGGGCTCCTATAAGTAGCTCTGGTCCTGACGCTGGACACTTTTAGCCGGTCTGGACGCCTGGGAAGGGTTTGTCTGGATGGGAGTGGAGGGGACTCAAGAGGCCCATCACTTAGGCTTTTTAATTTTACTCCTGGACCATGAGATCTTAGTGTGGTGGCTGACGAGTGTGGTGACTGACCAGTTCAAAGCAGGAGAAACAAGACGTACAGCTTCACCCACTTTTAGATCAGTGCTTCTCAAACTGTGGGCTGGGGAACAGTAGTGGTCCCCGAGAGCCCCTAAATGGTTCATGAGAAGAATTTATTCTGTGTTTCTCACATTCAGGGCTTGACACTAACTTTCTATATGTTTTAAAGTGAACAGGTAATAGCTTATCATATTTCCATATTATGAGGTACTGTACATTCAAAATTGGACAGACTTTCAAACATAAGTCAAACAAGGAATTAAAATTAAAAACAAGAAAGAAAAAAAATCCAATGTATTGCTAGTGAATTTGTTACTATTTTACAATCTTAAAATATACCTGCATTTGGCTAGTACTGTCAAGCCCAGCTCACATTGTCAATCAATTATTCATTTAAAAAAATAGTGTATTATAATAATCATGTGTGATTGTGTAGTTAGCCTAATGTCTGTCAGTGTAACCAAAAAGTACCTTATCATGACAAATAGTAATATTAAAAATCAGTAATTTAGGAAAGAAAAAGCATATTAAATTGTTTGTATTGAATGTAGTGCAACAAATGCTTTCTATTATTGATGCAGTGTCCTTCAGTTTTCTGGATACGGCACATTGCGTATCCATACTTTGCCCTGAACAGAGCGGTGGTGGCTTTCCTGAATGGACCATTTACTGCAGTCTCTCCCAGTCAGATATCCTACCTTTCTCTTAACGTGTGAATGAACAAAAAAGCACACAAGTAACTCATTGAGTATTTAAAGGTTTCACATTCAATGTATTCTAAAGGTGTGACGTCAGGTATGTTAGATGACTTAATTCATTCAATAGAACAATTCTGACTCACGTCCATCTTAATAAAAAGGCTTATGGACATTAACACATAGATTACTAAACTTTACACCCATGAAAATGTTAGACAGTAGCCTAATTACCTGGAACTGACATGTGACTCATATAACATAGCCAAACAACAAACCACGTCATCTGCATCCACAGCATTCATGTATTTTTGACCATGCCCCACAGTTACAATGCAAAGATCTTTGTTTGCTGTTGGCAAGTTTGAAACCCAAGTAAAAAAACTGCATAAGCTTGCGCCAGAGAAGATGTAAACTCTGTCTTTAGAAATGTTGTTGTTTAATTCAATCATTCATTCATTCATGTATTAATTTGAAGTATGCTATTCTCTAATTGAATGCAGTTACAGTAGCATGCTGTGTAACGAGAAGCTAACACCACTGAAAACACTACTTAGGAGTTGTAGCACCAAACAGCAGTGTTTGGTAAAGTGGGACAAAGTGCTTGTTTGCAGATGGAGCACATTTGTCCATAAACACGTGCAGTTGTTCCTGAGTCAGCAGCTCCTGTGCCTTGAGCCCACAGTCTGATCACACCGGTGGAGCCAGTGTCAAAAACCACGCTCTTCCTCCACAAATACATGAGCAATTGTGCTGCCGTGAAAAAACTAAACAATGGTGGCCAACAGCTTGAGGTTGGCATGTCCTGTTTAGGTAGCACTATACAATATAGACATAAAGCACAGGGACAGCAGAGGGCTGTGGGACAGAGATGGAACATTTGTTTCAGTGAAAGCTTGTCTAACGCCTTATGTTTCATTGTCCCTTAATAACCCTCTCTAAACTTTCTACGGCTCAAAGTGGGTACAATGCTGAGGTGACGAACATTCATTATTTACACTATACTGCATTTTACACATTTTCCAAAACTGTTGTCGAATAGTAAACATCTGACCCACATTTACTGGGTTCTTTCACAGACACTAGTGTGATGATAAGGACCTTATCCGGGGGCATTTACACTGAATTAGGCTGAAGTTCAGCCCCAGGAGAGAGCGAGCTCACACTAATTGTGCACTTGTGTAAAGAGCACAGAAACACAGTGGCCAAATGACACCGGATCAAACGATGGCATGTTCAGCAGCTCCCCCCGCAGCCCAAAGACAAAAAGAGCCATCATAATGGAAACACTGGGGGAAGCAAAATACCAGCGGGGTTCAGCGCATGTGAATAACCTCGCTGCGCTGGAAACACAGCTCACCCTTTCCAGAATAATTGAATTTGATGTGCTTTGTGACCAAATATAAAGGGCTCCCTTTGCCGAGCGGCAGGCCAGCCACGGCTGTTGCATAACAGAGCTAATAAAGGAGGGCCCGGGGCCCAGGCCCAGAGGAGGAGGCAGACACGTGGGAACTGCCTCTGTTCTGCTGCTTTGTCTGGGACCGTCAGCGAGCTCAGCCCCTGGGCATTAGTGTAGGCATGCCTCACATAACACTCATTCCACTGCAGCTAAAAACACACTGAACTACAGAGCCTATCTGCACAGGCCGCCAGGGCTGCCCCAGGGCGGACAAGGTATCACTGTCCAGTGTCCAGTGTTGTCCCTCAGTGTAGTGATGGACCATGTTTGTGGGTGGCAGTGTTTTACATTCATTCAGAGGTGCATGGTGGCACTTTTGATTTAAATGTAAGCTCTTTTGCTTAAAAGTGCTATCTACCATTTACTAACTTTGCATTATTGTTTCAGCTTTTTATCTTTGTCCCCCTATATCTAAAATAAACTTGAAAAGGAATTGTATAAGTGTTAACAGAAGACACCATGGATATAGACACCATGGATGTAAACAGTGCCTCAGCGTGCATGCTCCTCTGACCTCTGTGTGATACAGGCTCAGTTACAGAGCATCACTGACCGTCCTGCTGTGGCTCAATTGGCCCAGTGTTTGAGTGATTAGTCTGTAATCCTGTGGGACACCAGCAGACCTGAGGCCCGGGGCAAGGCTGTACATCGCCCCGCATCATGAGACTGTACCGGACTCCCCAGGAGGGGGCTGTGTGAGTCTTTGTTTAGACAGCATCGGAGCTACCATACTAGAACAACATATGAGGATTTATCAACCACCAGATTTACAATATAACTAAACTGCATTATTTGCTCCAACAATGACTTTACAGCATTTGCAACATGCCCCTTCAGCTTCCTAACTGTTGCTCTTAATCTAGGCCAGTAACAAACTATTCCAACAATCAGTACTATTTGGTCATGTGACATGCTGCAGGAATCCAGTTGTGAAGTCGTCCACAATCGGCAGAACATCACACTCACTTGCAATGTGGTCACGTGGCTGATACTAAGCAACAATCACTTTAGTTTCAGTGCAGAAAACAGCTGTCAGAGCACTCTCCAATAGACAACACGACTCCAGCGAGTGGCATGCGAACACTGCTTATCTGTGAGGAAGGAGTGCATAGTTTCAAAGCTGCAACACCTTTTTGTACAAGAAGTCTGCACGCTGACTGGCCTGATTTATTGCACAGTCAGTATCAGGTGGTGACAGAAGAAGACATTTCTCCAGCCGAGATAACCTATAAATCAGAGCCAAAATGCACATTCTTTAGCAAAAAAAACCCGCTATCACCTTCACGTAACAATAGCTAATCAACTGGGAAGGAGAAGGACAGGGGCTTAGAAGGAAATCAGGTTCACCTTCATCAAGATTAGGCTGCTATACTATTCTCTCGAGCCAGATGTAACTGAAGATACAGGGCAGTATGAAGCATTCAAGTCATAGAGGTATGGAAGTTACTTTAAGTTATAACATTTTAATCATGCCTTGGCCAAAAAAATCATGAATTTAGCTTAAAAAGTGTAATCAAATTCCCCCAAACCATGGTTTAAAGCAGGACAATATGAGGTCTAAAACAGGGCTGTCTAAGCTACATCTAAACCAGGACTTAACTAGTGCTAGACCAGTAATGAAAAAAGCCCTTTCCATTTCCATGAACTACTCCCAAAATATAATCAATTACTAATAAGAGATATTTGAGTAATTTCTGACTTTCCCTGAAATTTTTATCACAATCTGTGCAGCATTTTTGAGTAAAGTTTATAATAAATGCAATTGTTTAAAAAATTCCAGAATGATACAGATAATTTCCAAAATCGTATCCATTGTTGCTTGATTCAGTTCTGACCTTTCCTGAAAATTTCATCTAAATCCGTTAAGTAGTTTTTGTTTAAAAGTTCAGACAAACAGACAGACAAACGTTAAAGGAACACACCACCGTTTTTTCATATTCAACTATGTTTTTCTCTCCCTTTAGACGAGTGGATACATACCTGTCTCATATTGATGCGTGCGGTGAATTCTTGTTGCGCGAGTTTTTAATGTGTTAGCCGTAAGCTTATCCCATGTATTCCTATGGGGCCAACTTTCACTACAAATTAGGACAACTTATAAGCCACCAAGCTCTTCCACGTTTTCCCTATTTAAATACGGGTACATGACATTAGCCACGACCTAAGTATGTTTACACAAAATGAAACACAGCGATAGTTTAAGCTGAGAAAAAAAGGTAAATAAACATCGGCGGAGTGATATAGTTGTATTACTGCGCCGACAGCATATAGTCCCTTCTTTTCTCCGCTTAAAAAATCGCCACGTTTCATTTTGTATAAACATCCTTCGGTGGTGGGTCGTGTAATGTACTCGTATGAAATAGGGAAAACGTGTAAGAGCTTGGTCGCTTCTAAAGGGCAGCAAAAAGTGGCCCCATGGGAATACATGGGAGAAGCTAACTGCTAACAAACTATTTCGCTACAAGAACTTACCGCACGCATTGAGATGAGCCAGGTATGTATCCACTCGTCTAAAGTGATAGAAGAACATAATTGAATTTAGAAAAACGGTGGTGTGTTCCTTTAACAAAAACATTACCTCTTGGTGGAGGTAACCAGCCCTACCCCTAGAATAAACCAGGACTAAATCTCAAATGGACTAAACCAAAACCAGAATATAACTTGGGCTTAATTTACAAAGACTACACAAGAACTAAACCAGAGCTAAACCAAACATGCTTATAATGAATAAAGAATTTAGATTTTGTCAGGCTGTATTTCCCTTCTCAGACATAACAGCTAGCTCCAAACTTCCAAAGTCAAAATGCTTGGTTGCAGTTCTCACAATAACACAGAATCTAAATGCACGCCGTACATAATTCCCACTAATCTCACAAAGTTAAAAATCCCCACTGAGTTGCTTCAAAATCCCATGCAGTATTCCCTCCCTCCATGCACAAAAGCACATCCTCACAGCTTTCCCAGTGGCCCAACAAGCATTCCTGGCATATTTTCACGAAGATTTCTGGGAGTTGAAGTTTTTAAAGCGCTTGTCAAACTGAGCTTGAGTTGTCATGTCAGACTAGCTAGAGCAGCAAGGCTAAAACATTACAGCCTGGCACAAAGCAGTTATTGCATGAGAAGTACAAGGGCTTGGTAACAATAGGGCCCAGTGTTACATACAAGGCATACCATTTTAGTCATAAATGTACTGACACAGACATAAAGTGGCCTCTTTGGATTACTGAAAACTTAGATGACCCTCCTGAGTAGCAGTGATGGGCAATAATTTTGACATTTACAACATACACAGTGTTGTAATGTACATTTCAGTGCAAAAGAAGAGGTCACATTAAAATTCACATTGTAATCATTGTAATCTGCCGTTTTGTCCCATTAGCATGTTTACTTTCAGGTAGGGATGGGTGA
>JAVQJW010055466.1:0-12459 GCA_036025195.1 Hypseleotris klunzingeri
TTACTTATTTGCTTTTTTTTTGTTTGGGAATTCCTTTACTGTCTATTCAATAAAGATTAAAGGGCTAAAATGAACAGAGCAATGTGTGCAAATATTTAGTATTTATTGACATTTTTTGCAAACATCAGGTGAACAAACTTACTCATCTGATATTTAAATACAGTAATAAAATAAATACAACATTCAACAGTATTTTCAAGTTTTTGAGACAGATTTGCCATTTTTATAAATACTAATTTTAACAGTGCTTGTGCATCTAACCATCATGAAAACATGTAACATTTTACTGTTTATTTTAGATTCAATAGTATTATTCTTACGACTGATTAATAAAAAAACATTTTTGATTTAAAAAGCAATTACATTTTAAACATTTATCTCAAATGTATGTCTTAATTTCCTTTCAAAAGCAGCATGACACAAAACAAGCAGCACCAAATAAACATCCAAAAGTTTAGCTGTCCTCGTTAGCAATAAGAAAACTCAAATAACAACAAGCTAACATTAGACAGTCCCCCTTTATACCCTGTGTATTTTAAAACTCCAGAGGCTCCAGCAGGGCGGCCTCTATTTCAAGCCCGTTTGCCTGCTGTCGGGGGGAGGTTAGAGAGATGTTTGTGGTAATAGTCTGGTGGGGTGGGATTGGGGCTTGCATTCATCCCAGTGGGCACGTAGTACATGCTCTCCAGGTAGTTGGGGTCCACTGGTGGGTGCCCCTGGGAGTCTGGCTTGGATCCCTGACCAGAGGGATTTCTATAGGGTACCCCTGGCCCATGTGGGTGTAGGGGTGCTGCTGCGGACGCCTCGGGGTACCGGGGTGGTTGGGGTTGGGTGGGAGGGGCTGCATAGGGCATGTATTGGGGAGCTGGGGCATACATGTTGGTGTTGTGAATAGTAGGGGGATAGTTAGGGGCTGATGGTGGATACAAGCCAGAATGGGACATGGCCTGTTGAGGGATGAGCACCTCTACATACTGGCCAGTCTCTGGATCAAAAAGCATCTTTCTCAATGGCTGCACAGGCACCTCAATGTAAAAATATTTCCCTGTTTCCGGATCCATGAGTACCCTTCGAGGTGTTTGACTGTAGTTGCTTTCTGAATACAAACTTGAGCTGTCCCCTCCGTAGTCTGAACCATAAGAAGGCCCCAAACTTTGAGGTCCGCAAAGATAGTGGGGATCCATGTGAGAAAGGCCTGGGGAATGGCTGTGGGGTGGGTCACTATATGGAGCACCGGATAGAACTGCAGGAGGTGGCTGCTGAGGTGAGCGATGCACTGGCGGTCTGCGTGGGTCCATATGTTGTGCTGGCTGTAGGGGGCGTTCTGCAGGGTAACCATGCATGAGAGATGGATGTGGAGGGCATGAGGGTGGCTGGTGGAGAGGTTGGTATAGTGGTGGACCAGGACCAAGTGGACTGGACTTAGGAGAGCTGGGCTGGTAGGTGACTGGTTGAGGGTCAGGTCTACAGTGGTGTTGGCGAAGGGGAGGTTGTGACACTGGAAAATGCATTGCTTGACCTGGGGAGTGCGTTGGGGCAGGTGGAGTAAGGTTATGCGGGCTGTTGTGGCTGTGAGGATGGGGCAGTCCTGGGTGAGAGGGGCAGCCAGCAGTGCAAGAGCATGGCGGGGGTCGGGATGTGGGCTGATAGCGATTTGATCTTGGAGGCAAATCTGGCAACCTGAGGGGACTGAAGCTTTCTCTTTCATCATAACTCGGCGGGTCATCTGAGGCATAAAAGTGCATGTCATCTTGCCTTTGAGCACATTCATTGGAAAGTGATCTGCGATAAGACTGGCGGATGAACCCTGAGCCTTGTGTTGTGGAAACTGGAGGAGGCTGTGCATTATTTGAAGTGCCCATTGTTGCTGGTTCATGCGGGTATGCCATCCTGGGATGTGGCAGCTGGTTTTGTTGTGAATCCATTGCAGCTGTCTGGCTTGTCTGTGTGGCTCTGGTAGGAGCAGGTGGGTCAGAAATTGCAGCTGAAGAAAAATTTGTGGCATGGGTTGTCACTGGAGCTGAAAGTAAAGTTGGGGGCTTTTGTGTGTATCTCTGGGAGGGTGGCCCTGTCTGCTGCTGTTGCCTCTGCTGTCTGTCTGTCAGTGCCTCTGTTTCTGACGTTGAAGGCTGGGTTGAAACATTTGAAGTTGGGGCTGGTTTGCCTTGTGGAGGTTTAAGGCTAGACACTGATGAGACAGCTACTTTTCTTGTATAATTTGATGTGGAGTCATTGGGGATCTTCCTATAAATAGTTGGAGAAGACACAACTATAGTTTGCGAACGCTCTTCATTGTGTGGTTTAGCAGCTGTAGGTGGTAATCTTTGCGTCTCACTAGGCATTGCCCCTAAATCCAAAGGTTTAAACTTACAGCTTGGTTTGGGAGGAACAATTGGCTTTTGAGAATTTTTTGCTATGGATTTAACTTCAATTGCTTGAGGCCTGCTGCTTAATGAACTACTACTTGTGATCGTATCTTGTTTGTTTGTTTCTTTAGACGTTGACTTCACCTCAATTGGCTGGGGTTTGAATCTTCGTATTGCGGGAGATCTTGGAGGAAATGTTGGATCCAGTCTTTTGACAGCTTCAAAGTCCCCTGGTGCTGTTTGTTTGCTGGCAGGTGGTATCTGCTCTACTGTTGATTTTGAAGGCAAAGTGGTTATTTCTTTAGTTGTTAATTCTGATTTGACAGCCGCAATCTCTTCTTCTCCTGTCTTGGAAATGCATTCATTATTCCCTGATGCTGCTGCTGGGTTAGATGCAGTAGATGAGGATGAGAATGTCCTTTCTCTATGTGAGTCTGAAGTCTGCAGAGGGATTTCTAAACAATTCACATGTTTAGATGGACCACATTTACTTGTATTGTGACCATCTCCCACAACTGCTCCAATGTCAGCTTGGTAGCCCTTCTCTTTCAATAGCATAGAAACTGAATGTCCACTGCTGCAAGGAGTACTAGAAAGCCCAGGAGAAGGTGATGAGGCTGGGACAGTGATGGGGAAGTCATGTTGAGGGGGAGATGGAGCCCTCTTTGTCCTGCTGGAGCTGTCCCGGATCAACACAACAGCAGTAGACACTTCTCTTTCTTTACTGGGCATTTTAGGGATAGTGCCCAACATTGGTCTTTCTGTACGAACTAATGCAGGTTTGTCAGTAATGTCAGATGCTTTAGTTGACATGCTCACTTTAGTTTTACTCTGGACATCAAGTGTTGTAGCAACCTCAATATTTGGATCACTTTGATGCAGTGGATTATCAACTTCTTTCTTCAGGTCTTTGATAGTTTGTGTTTGTTTATTTTTATCTTCTTTCCAGCAAACAGCCTTGTATTCAATCTGCATTGGTTGTGAACGAGTTTTTTCCTTTTGCTGCAACACTTTTCCATCTTTCTCTATTTTTATTATTTCATCTTTGGTCTCTTGTGTTTCTTTATGCCTCGCCTCTTGCTCAGCTTTATTGTCCTCTTGTGTGAAGTCACCACTGTTTTCAATTTCCTTACATTGTTCTTTGCTATTATACTCATCTGATGGCATAACATCACTGGTGGCTTTGAAAGAAAGATTGTATGTATTTTTTACAAGTCGTCTCACATCCCGCACTTTGTGTATACGACCCTTGACTTTGTCATTCACTTCCTCTTCTTCATTTTTACTATCCACATAGGTTTCCACTTTCTCATCTGGTGTGAAACATTTACTCTCTGCTTCAGGAGTGAGACAGACACTGAGGGAGGCTTTCTTCTTCTCCATTGGTGATATTAAAAGACTATCTGGAGTTTTCAACTTGAAGGGGCTCTGGGCAACCTGCTGTGCTTGTTTGTGGCTGTGTGTGTTGTCACATTCCTGCTCTCTATTTGTCATTCTGGCATGTCCAGTGCATGTGGCTCCGGTAGCAGCAGGACTTGTGTTCTCGACAGTGGTATTCGCTGAATAATCATTCACTGCCTTCTTCAAAGTTGTACTGTTTTCATGTATTTCAGAGCTGGACACTGTGCTGTCAAACGTCACTTTGAGTTCAGATTGTAACGCAGATGAACTCCTGCCTGGGGCCTCTTCACTGTCAGCTTGTGAAAAGGTTACACTCCTGTTGCTGTTAGTTGAACTTGGTCTGTTGTTAAATTTTCCGCCAAAGTTTTTCTGTCGCACAACTTCATCCTTTGTATTTACTTCACTTTTCCCACAAAGCGCATCAGATGAGAGACTACAGTCTGACTGAAGACTGGAACTCAGTATTTGAGCTTCGGGTTTGGGAGATTTATTTAGGGAAACTGCCATAGTTTTTGTGCTTTCATCAAGACCACTGGTTTCTTCTTCTCCAGCCAAATCATCACTTTGCATCTTTTTGGTCAAGACGCTCTTAATGACACAAGTGGCATGCTTTGTTTTAGAACAGGATTCATCAAATGATAAAGATTTCTGAAGTTTAGATTTAGTTACATTTTGCTCTTTGTTGACCTCTGGACTTTCTTCATAGGGCTCAGATTCCTGTAGTGATGCTGGAGTACTATGTTGTCTTACTAATGTGTCTCTTGAGTGAGTCTCTTGACAAAAGTTATCCATCATTGGGGCACCAGGGCTGCTGTTTTCACTGCTCTCATCCTGCTTTGATTCAGTGGTGTCCTTCCTCTTCAGCTGGATTTGTCTTTTAGGTACTCCTCTTCTGACCCTTCGTGTGTCCTCTTTTTCCACAGCCACGTCCACACACTCAAAACTCCCCAACTCATAGCACCTGGTTGGGTCAAGTCCATCTGAGTAGTATGCAGATGACTGCTGCAGAGCAAGTTCATCACTGTCCAACATTTGAGCTGAGCCACTAAAGTCAGCATAGGATAGCCATGCAGGATTGACCCCAGCTGGACTGTCCTGAGTAGAAGGTTGAGAAATGTTGGTGGAGGAGCGATGGCTTGAGTTGTACATGTCCAGGTAATCCACTTCAGGGCTTGACAAACTGCTGAACGCCACGTCCGTAAACCACTTCACTTCGTGGTCTGCCTCATCGAGCTCACTTCCCATGCTTGAGCTCGAACTCCTCCCAGGCCTATTTGTGGCGACGCGTCCAGGAGCAGTGCTCTTGTGGGGAGCTATGGGAGGCTGATGTCTCCTTCCCGGACCTCCTCCCTTACTGTCGACTTGGGAAGAACGTCTGTGCAGACTCTGTTGTTGCTTTGACTGTCTGGTGGCAAGCAGGCTCTCTGAGTAGGAATGCACTGTTGGCAGTCCTGGCCGGGTATCTCTGCTTGTGGGAGCAGTGTTGCGACTCACAGGGCCTTTTCTATTCTTGGCATTGAATGACAGCTCAACCTGTTCCTCTCTGTAACTGGCATCCCCATGCCACCCCTCCCCCTTTTCAGAGACACGCTCCTCCCTCTTTCTCTCTCTGTACATCCCAAAATCCCGCAGCTCCTGATCTATGGTTCTCTCTTCCTGCAGCTGAAGTCCCTTTTCCAGCTCCAGTTGCCTTGCCTTTCTAAACCAGTCATCTTGGCTATTATTAACAAGGTCATGATGGGGGATTTCCGTATTTGTCACCACTTTCTTTAAATTAGCACTGGGTAAAGATGTTTTCACTTGAGGGGGGCTGCGGCCTCTGTTTTGCCACTGTCTGTAAGGCTTTTCGGGGGCAATAATATGTACAGGTGTGAACCTGGTGAGTGGTGGAGATGGTGTCCTCCTCTTGTTTACATGGCTGGCCATGTTTTCTTTAAAATTATTTTTATTTTCAACTGTGCCTGACAGTTGCCTTCTGAAGGGCTTTGGGATCAAATTTGGATTAAACGTGTGTGTGCTTTTAGGTGATGGGGGAAAAGTAATAGGGTGAGGATGCAGGTTTTCAAAGGTTTGAATGGGTATAGTGGAAATCTCTTTGTGTACAGGTATAATGTCTTGATCCTTGACGTAGACAGGTAATATAGGATAAGATGATGCTGGTTCAATCTTTGTCACCTCTGTTGTTTCTTCTGATGCTAGAAAATTGTGATACTGAGTAGTTGCAGATGAATGCCCTGGAGCCACTGTTGAAACACTTTTGACTACAAAAGGTTTGTCTTCGCTTTCCAAATTAAATGGGGAAGCTGACTTTGAAGAATATTCAACTTCTGTAATGTCTAGTACTGAAGAAAAGTCCTTGTCTTCCTTAGGAGTATCTCTGAAAGTTGAATTAATACTCTGGTCTGCGGAGTGTGTTTCTGATAATTGCTGTGTCTGCTCAAGAGTAATTGAAGCTGGTGATGGATTTCTACTACTATTATGAGGTGAGATACTTTCACAGTGCTGAGATAATGGACTATAACTTCTTGTTTCTGGAGATGGTGTTGTGTGCCTTGCCTGTGGCTCTTGCACAGGCAGAATTGAACTGTGGAGCAAATTTCTGCTTGGATTTGGACTTTGAATTTGTTTAGGTGATCCAGATGATGAAGATCTGATAGAAAGACAAGACTGTGGACAAGCAGGAGAAAGGCTGTCTTCTGGTTCGGTAATGGAATAAGAAATTCTTGTAAAATGAGGGGATGTGGGTATGTCAAAAATTGGCACAAAACTTGGACTTTCAGATTTATTTTCTAATTCAGGTGAAGAGGGTGTGATTCTGATTTCAGGTGAGGCAGACTTATTGATGCAAACGACAGGTGAACAGCCAGGAGATGGCGTCAAATTATAACTTATGACAGGTGAATATGCTGGGCTTCTGCTTTCAGGTGGCTTTGCAGAATAATTTTCTAGTGGTGAAAAAGCAGGTGTGGGAGATCTAGACAAAGTATTGGTAGGTGAGATAGGGCTGGGGCAATGTTGTATATTTTCAGAAGCTACACTCTGTCTTTTAGGCTCAGGAGTTGATGATAGTGAATTTATAAGAGTAGGTGATCTAGACAAAGTATTGGCTGGTGAAGTAGGGCGCAGATCAATTAGTGAAGGAGCAATTTCAGATGAAAGGCTCTGATCTTTTGGCTCAGGTGATGACTGTAATGAATTTATTTGGAAACTAGACAAAGTATTGGCTGTTGAGATGGGGTGGCTTGGGAAAGGTGAATATGTAAATGGTAAATGTTCAGATGAAAGGTTTTGTCCTCTTGGCTCAGGTGATGATTTTAATGAATTTAGTGTAGAAAATCCAGACAAATTATTGGATGGTGAGGTTGGACTAATGCGACTTGGTAAAGATGAAGGAGTAATTGATATATTCTCTGACAAAACACTTTGTCCTCTTTGCTCAGGTGATGGAGTTTCAGTTTGAGACAAATTATTAGCCCGTGAGATGGGGCTGGGGCGACTTGGGGAAGGAGTACTTGGGATATTTTCAGATGAATCACTCTGTTCTCTAGATTGAGGTGATGATGAATTTATTGGAATGGGAGATCTAGACAAATGACTGGCTCGTGAGGCGGGTATAAGGCAGCTTGGTGAAGATGGAGCAATTGGTATATTTTCTGATAAAATGTTGTGTTCTTTAGGCTCAGGTGATGAAGAATGTATAGGAACAGGTGATCTAGATCTCTTGTGGGCCGGTGAGGGGGCGCTAAGGCGAGTTGGGGAAGATGATGGTGTAATTGCTTTATTTTCTGATAAAATGTTCTGTTCTCTTGACTCAGGTGATGGACTAGAAGATCTAGAGAAATCAATGGCTGGTAAGATGGCACTGGGGTGGTTTGGTGAAACAGTAATTGGTATATTTTCAGACGAAATGCTTTGTGCTCTGGGTTCACTTGTTGATAATGAATATATACTAATAGGAGAAGTACACAAGGTGGTAGGGCTGTGGCAGCCTGGAGAAGACGATGGAGTGATTTGTTTATTTTCAGTGGAAATAATATCTCCTCTAGGCTCGGGTGATGAAGAAAATGAATTAAAAGGTGAGGATTCAGTATGTTGCAGATTAGATGAGGTGGTCACTTCCTCAGTTATTTCCGCTGACAAATCTGTATCTTGGTTAGCAGTGCCAGTGCTGTCTTCTTTGGCACTTTCAGGATTTGAAATGAAGTCAGGGGTTTGTGAGTGGTCTTCTAAATCTGGTGTAAAGCCTCTGCTAAACAGATCAGGTACAGAAATTCTTCCTCTTAGATTTAGGTAAGGTGATGATTGGATATCAGTGGATGAAATAATGACTTTAGGTGCAAATGTTGATGGTGTAAAATGAACAAAATGATTGTTGAACTGATCGGGCTCAGGTGAAGGGCTTGTGTTTTGATTATAGATGCTCTGTGGGTTTGGGGGCACTTCCCTCACTTCTGGCTGTGCAATAATAGGGGAGGAAGAGCAGCTAACACACTTCAGTGGTACAGGGGAGGAGCTTTGATGGGATAAACTGCTGTGTCTGTCCTTGGATGGAGGAGTAGAGCTTCTAGTTTCAGTTTCTGAGAAGTCTTCTGTTTTATTTGACAGTGGTGATGATGGTGAAGGCCTAATATCAACTATAGATGAAGACAAAGACTGACAGCTTTCTCCTGGGCTTAAGGTTTGAGGGGTTTTGTGTTCAAAAGCGGGGAAATTATTCTCACAAAAGGTGCTGTGGTCTTCAGATGCTGAACTAGTTGCCCTTTCATGAGGCAGTGGGGAGATGCTGTGATGTGCTGTATTACTTGTTCCAGGAAGGTCTGGAGATGCTGTAATGGGTTCACTTTGTAATTCAGGCTTGTTATGCCTCTCACTAAGGTCCTCAAGCCCCTCCTCTCCTTCACTTGAGCTATGAGCTGTGTGATAAGAACCAGAGGAGTCGTTAAGGTCATCCACCAAGGGCGATGCGGTTGCCCGTCCGTCCACCTCTGTCTGTGGTGGGACAAAAGCTGCTGCAGCAGGGCTAGTTGACAATGAGGCTGCTTCACAGTCGTCCACAAAAATGTCACACAGGCAGGTGGTCTCAGAGATGGCACTGCGCTGGCTGGGTGTGTTAATAATGTCAAAGATCTCCACGTGGTTAGGAGTACCGTCGCGGTGGCACAGAGAAAAAGTGCGCGGTGCACTGCGCAGAAAGGAGTAACTGTCCCCCTGAAGAGTCCAGCTGTCCATCTCTAAACCACAAGCTCTAATTTCTCAGTGTGGCCAGTCCAGTCCGCTCCTCTGGGCTGCTCTGGGCTCAGGTCCTGGTCTGCAAAGGAGATAGAGTTACCTGGAGGCTGTATAGTTCATTCATTTACATCAGCATTTATAAATACTCTTAGACAGAAATATATTTTCTGTTTAAATATATATTTTTAAGAGTGTTATACAATATACCATCCAAACAGTATTTTGGATTAATTATTAAAAATAAGAGCTTGCCATTGGGACTAACCTGGTTAAATAACGACTAAATAAAATAAATTAAAAAAATAAATAAAATTACGGCTTAAACTGTATTTTAAATAATAATTTTGTGGGACAGATTTAATTAATTCATCCTTATTCATTCATTCTATGAATTGATCAAATTATATTTTTTTTTACCAAAAAAGAAACCATTTTCACATTTAGAGAAACAAAAAAACAAAAAAACTTAAACTGTACCTTTGTCCAAGGAATTCCCCCATAGGGCGTTGAGTTTCTCTGCTTCTCTGCTTCTTCTCCTCAGCCAGCAGACGTCTTAATCCATTACAAGCTTCGTAAGGGTAAGAAATCCGTGCTCCGCACAGAGCTGCCCACTGCTCGGTGCAGAGGTGCCACTCAGACTAGACACAGAGTGTAGCAGGAAAAACACTGTAGACTTCATCTTCTTCTGACACCTCTCCCCTGACTTCCCATCTCTTTGCCCCCTCCCATCCAGCCACAGTAAAAAACGTTTAACCTAGATCTTTCTACTCCATGAGCTCTGGTTAGGCATTGGCTTTCCTGTGAGCTGGGCTGGGGTACAGTGGGGCTGCTGGGTGGGTTTATAGTTAGCAGCAGGTGCTGATCCTGCCTGGACAAATGAGTGCGCCTGGAATCTGACACTTAGAGCCAGCTCAGTCACAGGGCTTCTCTATATATAGAGCTTCACTATCAGGGATAGATAGGCATACTTTTGGGACAGGCATACTTTAGACAGAAAAGAAAAATACATTGTTGTCACTCACTGACTCCACAAGCCAGTGCAATAAGAGTTTTTCTGAAAATTAATCTGCCAAGAAAGATAATATAATCATATGTATAGAAAATAGTATATTTGGGGATAAGGACAATGGGTCAAAGGTTAATGCAGACACAGAGTTTGCAGGCTCACATGCCAACTTTACTAAGCTGCAAGTTAGCCAATATGACTTGTATAACTCGGTAAGTGGAATCATATGGACCCTTTATAAAATAGTGATTACAAATAGCTATCTTGTACCCACTGTGTGTTACAAGTGCATATTATTAATGGCTGGTTTATATGATTATAATTAATTATCAGTGATGAAAGAGGAAAAATATGCAAATTATTTCATCATTTATTTTAGTTTTAAGGATACATAAGAATAAATGGATATGATATAAATAAGACCTGCCAATTTCAGTGTTGCTAGCCAGAAGGGGGAATAGTTGACCTTTGCAGGTTTGTGGAATATAGCTCACCCACAAAGCTCCTATATCGAATGCTTAGTTAACTGCCATACCTTACTTCATTTTTGTTGCAATAGTACATTTTACAAATATTTTGCAAAAACACCAAACCTTGGTGTGTGGTAGTGATTTGATAGCATGAGAGCACAAATACAAGAGCCCAAAGCCTGAGATAAAATTGAACTCTTGTGGTTACAGCTCTCAAAGGGAAAGAATGATCAGCTCTTAGCTATAGCCTGCAGCTTATGTCTGCATTACTGATATATTACTCACAGTGTCCCATTTATCTGAAAAGAGACCTCAGCCACCCCAAATTTTCACCTAAAACAATAACATTCACACAGTAGAATAAACTATGCAGAGATGCATTAAAAAACTCCACTGGTGATTTGAGAAGCTTGTAACTTAATGCTATTATTGACAACTAAAATAGTGTTGAAGTATCTTCATTCAGAATAATTTTATCTAACCCAGTTACTTCTTTTAGAGTTTGGCCTAAACGGCTCCCCTAAACTTGTAATTTACAGTAGCCTACAGTATGGCAGCCTACCTTTCATTGCTGAATCAATGCAAAATCAGTTTGTTGAGAGTTAAAATCTTTTTTGTACTCAATTGAAATTCTATCTTATTAGAATTAGAAAATTATTTGCCCACAGGAAAGGAATGTATGAGAGTCAATAGTTTTCTGTCAGTGTGTGTCTCTGTGTTAGCCCTTCTACTTACTGCTGGCCATTGTCCATGGAGTACATTGGGCAGTACATTGGGCAGTTGTTGTAGGTTCCAGCCATCCAAGCCGCCTAACAGAAATTAGCAGAAGATGACGAATGAAGTAAATAAGCATCCAGTATAACAAAAAAAGTCTGAAACTCCAAAGTGTGCAGTCTCTTTGTAGCTTCTAACATTGTTTGAAATACTATTCGGTAATACAGAGTGAATGCAAATTATTGTGTGCGTAAATGTGTTGTGTATTATAACAATAAGCGTGGCTAAATGGTCCAAACCCGGTGTCTTACTCTGAAACGTACCGTGAACACTGTGTGCGATACAGGAAGATCCGCCGCAGTCTGCTGGAGAAGTGTTATCATAACAAGTGGCTACGCTAATGTCGACTAACTAGCTTCTACTGGATAATTAGCACGGTAAGTAAATTGTCACACTGTTCGTTATATTGTGTATGTCATTTTGTTGGATCAAAATGTAACAGGTGACAAATATAAATGCAACACATACCTGGGGAATCTATGGCCTTGTCTGTAGATGGCTCAACTACAGGCTAGCTAGCTCGTTGTTAGCTGTTAGCAATGGCGAGCCTTTACAGCGAGTCAGCGGCTGAAGGGCCGTTTGTTTATGTTAGCTGTCTGGTAGCTCGACTCTCTGTGTTAATCCTCCCTAATTATAATGCAGTTTCGTTGCTCGATGTAATTGGTATAGATTGCCATGTATAGCATAAGTGACAAGCTATCTTAAACTTTCAGTTCAAATGCCAGAATGTAAAAGACGTCTTACTCCGCTGTTTGGTTCTTCACGTTTGGTTTTGTGGACATTTTCTGGAGCCGTACTGCTAACTAGCTATGAGTCACAGCCAGCCTCTGCGTTTTTGTCAGGCACTGTATTTACTGATCTATTTAAAGTCATGCAATGTTAAATTAATGTCTTCGACCAAAGGCGTCTTCTTACATCGATTGTTTGGATTTTAAGTAGTCTCATTTTAGTTAACCTAAACACATAACTAACGCTAGTACAATATGTACCATACCTTATCATTTTGATAGTTTTGTGTCAGCTCGACTTCACGGCCGATAAAAGAACAAGGGTTGGGCCTGATATGACTTAGTCTGTAATCTCTCTTAAACCACAGTGTTGCAGACTAGATGACCATAACACATTTTTTTGTAGAGTTAACCTAAGTCTTAGCTAGTTAGCTGAAACACTCAAAAGTAGCTCCACGTTGTTTTACATCTGAAATACTTTCCTA
>JAVQJW010055729.1:0-15981 GCA_036025195.1 Hypseleotris klunzingeri
GTAACTATCTTCACCTTGTTTAGATCCGTAAATTCCATTTCGCCATCAAGTCTGTCTCGAATTATTATGAAGATACAGAAAGATGTGACTGAGTAACCTAACAAAAAGCTTAACTTTTCACTCTGGTAATCAGAAGCTTTAATCTTCATAACTTAGTGTATCATTTCGGTTGCATGTTAGCTTTGGAGTTTGAGTTCTTGTGAATGGTTAAATATTTTTTCCAGTCTGTGTGGATGTTGTTTAGATTGGTGGAGCTCTGTACATCACTGTCCTCTCTGAGTTTCTGCTTACTGTCTCGATGCTTGATTGTGGTTGTTTTAATAGTCCGGGGGCATGGTACCTGCTGCTGCTTCACCTTGTTCTGTAGAATATATCTGTCATGGCTCTGAATACTTGCAGTACCTACGCAATGGGATATTTCACAGTTATTTAATGAGTTGCATGTTCCCCAAAATGAATAGAATTATGTGTTTAGGGAAAATGATCAAGTTTGTTTTAAGAAAAACTAAGTCTAAGTCCTTTTTTACATGTTTGGTATAGGAAAGTGAAATATTCTTAAATTAAAATAATATAATTCTAGATATGATTCTAGCAATGTAGATATTGAATGTATTATGTATGGAGGAGCTAAGAGTCTGCACAGCCAGAGCAATATAGCTATAGACGGCAGCCCGCATGGGACACTATTGTGTGTTTGAGACAGGATAGTGGGGGTAAAAGAGAGTGACAGAAGACAAAAAAGAAGCAGAGAAGATAGAAATGGGAGGAGGGAGTGGAAAGAGTGGATTTGAGGTGAAAGAGAAATGGCTGCAGGGGTTGAAAGATGGAGAGAGAGGTGAATAAAGTCTCGGGAGGGAAAAAAATGAAGAAAAAAACGCAGGATAGAAAAGAAAGAAAGGGAAAGGGGAGGATGTCACCCATGGCTGCCACTCATCACTCACAGCTTAATGATGCAGTAGTTTTTCTCTCTCTCTCTCTTGGTTCTTTCTGCAGGAGGGGGAGGGGTCAGAGAGCTCGGCCCGCGCCCAATCAAACAGGGTCACACAAAGTTCACAACCTCCAGGTGGGACGGTCCTCCACTGGGACTGGTCTGCAGTGAAAGTCAGAAGCAGCAGTAGTTGAAGTGAATACGTAGTGAAATGTAAAACGTATAAAATATATAAACACAATAATGAGTTGAGAATCCACAGGCAGGCAGTTGCTGTTAGACATAGCAGCATATTCAAACTTGTAACATTATAACAGTAGAAAAGTCGAGTGAGCATAATAGGGCTCTTTGTATGAATTGGTGCTTTAATAATGTATATAGTATTTTTATCCACTCTTTGATTTTTCTTCTTGGCCTTCTTGATCTAGTGTCATTGTGATTAGTCACTTTGGATGTTTGTGAGAAGCACCACTTGTCCTCTCGCTCTGTCCCGTTTCTGGGAAGCATCAGCCGTTAAAACTCAAACGGCGAGGATCTTTTTTACCTACCCCCTTCTCTCTGCTCCTCACACCAAATTTGGAGAACAGCTGGGGCGGCCATGATGATGATTTGTCTCCTTCAGCCCGTCTGCCTGACAGGTTGAGAGCATGCACATGTAGCTACACACAGCCACGCACAAACTCTTACTAATAGGGGGAGCTGGGAAGTGATGAGTTCAGTTTACTCAGTTACAGTTACTGGAGTTTTGAATACACTGTACCACCGTACTTGTAGCAGTTGTCTTTGTTTACTTTGATGCATTTTTGTCTGATTATGTACAAACTGTTTACTTTTAAACAAAATACTTTCTCTTACATTACATTTACATTTTATTTAGTTGAATATTTTGAAGTAACAATACTTTTACCGTAGCACATTTTCGGCTACTCAGCCCCTTTTGCTAATAGACACACACAATTAAACACTATTGTTATAAACAGACAGGCATAAACAGACAACCGCAGACTCGTCCCACACAGAGAAGAGGCCATGTTCTCGGGGCGCTGCCAAAATCCTCTGATTTCCTTTAGCCTGGGAGGCCATACATCAGCGTGGGGCCTCCCAGTCCGGATGGCAGGGGCTGACAGAATGACATGTGTCATTTATCAAACGTGGGGCGCCAGGCCTAAGGAAAGAACAGCCTGCCGCGTGACAAAACCCCGGAGAGCTCTCCTCCTTCTCCTGCTGCTGTACGAGGGAGTGTGTCCCGGGACAGACACTGACAAATCTACACCCATACAACATACATACTACATCTCTACAACACACATATGACATCCATACAACACACGCAATACATATGCAACACACATATCACAAGAGACACACGGACACTAGGGAAAGTAACACTGAGATATGCATCCCAAACAAACTGGTGCTGGACGAGATGACCTAGAATTGTCAAAACCATAACTCTATCTTGTGTTGTTTTAGGGGTTTTGTGTTTTGTGGCAACGCATTCATTTGGATATCCTTATTTTATGGTATAAGTATTAGTTGTAGTCATTGATATTTTCGATTGTCTTGGCAAACAAACAATACAAAGGCAATATAATATAATTAGGCAAAATTATATATAGATTCAAATATTCCGGTTGTACTGGAGCAAAAAAGTAAAAGTGACATATGTTATATCACTGGTATCAAATTGTATATATCCAATTCATATGATTAAGGGAAAAAGATACTGAGTAATGGTATCGCCCTGCCCTAGAGAAAACCCATGACCACTTTTTACAACCTACCATTTTAGGCTTTTTGTATTTGCCCCATGAGAGTCTGTAAAACAACCCCGGTAAAAATAAATATAGTTTATGAATTTGAATGTTCTGGCAGTGAATCTCCGCCCACACGTATGATTCCCCTGCAGCCAGAAGGAGCCAGACCTGCTTGTGTTGCCAGAAACAGAGACTACTTAATGAATGGTCATTGGCGACAAAACACAACTCCCTTAGTAACTGGCAACGCAGCTCCATCCATGCCATTACATTAACATCCACTTTTACAAGCCCCAGTTGCACTAAATGTGTCGTTAATTTTCAGTGTGTACATTAGAATATAGTTTGGTTTGTGTAGCTATTTGAAACCTGGTCTGACACTTGTGTAAAGATTTTACTTTGAGTTTAGTTTGGCATTTCATGTCCATGAATGAAATAAGTTCAACTATGTTTTGTGAGTAACATAGAATTAATGCAATAGAGCTTCATTAGCCAACACAATTAATGATATATTTCCATAAACGCAAGAATATTTTATTTCAACATTGCCCCATATTTGCATCTTCATTCATGAAATTTGGCTGTTCATTCCAAAACATTTCCACTAACCAGAATGCTCACAGCTTTTTTCACATCTTCCCATATTTGTATTCTTTATTTAAACATAAATAAAAAATAACAGCTCTAAAACACGCCTCCGTAGTGTCTTCCTCTAATCCCCCTCCTGCTCTGATCCCCTCCGCCCCCGTACACTCTCTCCACACCCGTTCATTTGTCTTCATAAGCTTAATTTATTTTCACTGCCAGATGCAGGCTGACAGCCATCAGTCTCCCTTCTCCCCTCCCACAAACACAAACACACAAAGACACACACCTGACCCCTTTGACACACTACACAAAAACACACAATCACACTATCTTCTTTTGCTTTTTATTTACACTTTGTGAATCTACATTACCTCATTCTGATCTGAGGTCAGCGTACCCTAGGGCAGCACAATTTATTATGTATAAATTATAAACACTGTATTGGCAAATGTAATATCTTTGTAACAAGAGACTAAAGATGAATCAATTTATGTGTTTTGACAGAAATTTACATTCAAAATAGTTATCTAATTGAATCACTTTGTGTTTCTCCTGGGTTAGGCCCAGTTCAGTCCTGACTAGTTTTGCCTCGGTTTGGTTCAGGTTTTGTGCTAGTTTAGTCCTTTTGTGAGACATTTGTTTCTGTCTACATTAACATACATACATTTAGTTAGCGTGTCAAAAAGCATACCCAAATATCGGCAGCCTTATTGTTATCACAGTTCTCTACACACTGGATATCATCCCTAGCGTCACCACCATATAGCCTCTGTTTTACCCCTGTCCTCTTGCCCCGTACCGACCCCTCCCATTAACATTACTGAAGATGGATATGTCCTTGATTGATTGCGGATATAGAGTTATGGGGCCATTTATGTTATGTGTGTTTAGGAGAATGAAGGCACTTTGGGAGGCAGGCATTTCCAGATCCTTCCAGCCGCTCATTGTCTGTCGGCGCTCCGATATTGTGCTCTGTTGAAGGATTGCTTCCTTTCTGACTCCACGAAGCTTCTCACACAGGCATGCATAGTCCTACACAGGCACAATTAGGCCGAAGAGATGGCTACTGATACAAGCCGACTTTAACACAGCAGTACATCATTTCACTCACTTTCTCAAGGGACCTTTTTCCAACCCCTAAACGGTCCTCCCTACCATCATTTCTTGTGGCAGCCATGTCTATAAATGCATGTGAAAAAACTTAATTTAAAGGGGCCTTAATATGCTAACTCCTATGCTAAACCATCTTGCTATTACTTTCTGTTAAGCATGGGCTGGTAGTGAATTTGGTGTGGCCAATAAAGGGTAAGAGGGCCTTAAACTGCCCTGCACCTAATTTTGGCTTTTTTCAGCAGCTAGAACGCTACAGAAAGAAGAGTTTAAATTTAAAAAGGCTCATTTAAAGGCATAATTTTGTACTAATGTTCTAAGCATAAATCTACTACTCAAAACTAGCACTCATCTGAAATAGTATAACTTTGTTTAATGGACTTGAACCATTACTCGTCACATCAGCACACACAGAGAAAATGTGGCGATGCATAAAGGATAAGGATAGTTCACAATCGCTGGAATTTCCCCCGTGACCCATGCTGTTAAAAGCACTAAAATGTTTGGGGACACTTGATCGTCATTGTGAGCTATACTCTCCTGCCCTGAGGGTGTGTGTGGTGGTGAATCTTCAAATTAATTTCCCCAATGTGACTTTAGACTTGATTCTGTCCTGGGTCTCCGAGGTCCTGTTCTCACAAAATGGTCTTGTTTATCTAGTATTGCTTTTGAATCTTTTTAGCTGTAAACTATTAAGATATGAGATTTGATACTTTTGATCAAAATACAACATGGCAGCAAATTTCCCGCAGCGAGGATCAAATTAGTTAAAAGTGTGCAGACTCTTTTTTTTTTCTCCTTTTTTTCTATTCTCTGTTTTTTGTTCCTGCAGTGTACAAAGTGGATGGCCTCTGTGAATTGGGGAGGTCCTGACAGCGCAAAGAAGCTTGATTGATGGCTTATTGTGCAACCCGGACAGGACTAGACAGAACTGGTTGGGTTGTGACCCTGTTTTGGCCTTATGCCCTCTCATTTTCTCCACTTTTCCTCAACTTTTTTTCCTTCTACCATCTAACTCTGTCTGTCTATGCAAACTGTAATGTAATGAATGTACATTGAGACTGTAGACACGCATTTCCTCTTCATGCATTTGTCCGCACCCCTCCCGTTCCAAATGGTTAGACTGAATTCATCGCTCTTGCCCTCCGTCAGTCTCGGCTGTTTCCTTTCTTCCTTCCTCGGCTCAATTTGTTTTTCTATGTTGCAGTTCCTCCAGGACAGGTTTTTGTCCCACCAGTCGTGTCAGCTCACTCAAGAATCTCAACATAAAGTAGTCAATAGAAAGAAGTTAAAGGGGATGTCATATGCTAGCTTGACTTTTCAGTTTTGTCTTTGTTATAATGTTTCTGTGTTGAAAATATACTCTTCAGTTGTATTTTGTTAAATTCATGCATGTTTGCGTAATTCTGTATGCTGAGGCCCTGACCTTCCCATGAGCTGGAAACACTTTGTCTGGTTGTCTTATCTATAAAGCTAGTGTAGAGTGCTAACAGACGCTAACAGATGTAGCTGTTGTTGCTAATAGCTGCACTGATTAGCCTCCTCTCTGTCCAGTGTTAGATTGGAGCAATGTAGTGAAGTGGGTGTGGTCAGTAGGAGGAGAAAGGGTCTTAATCTGACACAAATCTAACTTTTTAACCAAAGAGAAAGCAACAGTTGGAGGTTATAAAACATAAAATCCTAATCTAGTGTCCAAATTATTTCAAAAAGCTAAAAGAAAAGCATAATATGGGCCCTTGACCTCATTGGACACCATCCGCTCAAAATAATTCCAGTTGAAGTTAGCCTAAATACTATGGCACGCTGGTTTAAACTGCGGTTCAGCCTGTTTTTACTCCCTACAATTATTTTCTGCTTCTATTCTCCACACAACCACAGTGATTTATGGTAATTATCCATCTTTGGGGTCATCCATCAACTGGTTGTTGCTAGGAGATGGGAGCAGCTGTTGTTTGGTCGGGGGAGGCTTCACTGTCAGGGGCAATGCAGGTGAATTCAAAAGATGGCATCTATGAAGAAAACATACAAGGATTTCAACTATGAGTTTACAGTTTACTAATTATTTCTTGTTGATTTTAATTATATGCTTTTGTCACCACTGTCACTTCTCTAGCGAAGGTTGTAAGTCAAACTAGGCAACTGTAGGAAAAATCTTGAAGAAAGTGACTATTTCTTGTCTGAGTTTTTTTTTTTATGAAGTCCTAGCGACATTGTGGTCTTCAGCTTCATGTTTTGTTTGTAATATCTTCTTGACCTCTGACATTATTTGGCTCTATTTCATACAGAACTGTTGCCCAATCAATATTGTGATTTTTTTTAGAAATTCTTTGTAAACCGTACACTTGGGGGTATGTGAAAATCCCAGATTATGTTTTGAAATACTCAGAAAGTTCATGTCACATTCATAGACATTTTTTTGAAAAAAATTCTTCACAACTAAATGCTGCCATGTGATTGTCTAAGTTGAGAACCAAACGGATCATCTGAAATATCTTTGCTCCAAAACACTTTTATTTTTTGTGTAGAGTTTGGAGTAGTTTGTGCTGACAGTCCAGGAAAAGGTCATTTATAGACTACAGTCACTGTCATGGTATGTCAAAGCTAGCTTACTGTTTAAGGAGAAAGAGAAAGGACCGGATGACCAAAATAAGTGATAAGCTTGTGAGGAAAGAACAGTTTCTATATGTGTGTTCCTCTATTGGATTGTTTAACAGCTTGCACATTCTGTACTTCTCATAGTCCTGGTGGCCTAATGAAGCTTAGCCATGGGTAAAATGCACCCTCTATATGACCCAGATAAAAGCCTATTAGCATAATATGTGTCCAAGTAATTGCAAATTACTTATTACATATGTGAATCCCCCCTAGACGAGGCAAAAGTTTTACAAAATGTAATGTACAGTTTTGCCTGTAAAACATTGTAACTTTTTAGAGTCATAATGAGCTGTGGTTTAGCTATTTTTAAATTGTTTTCAGCAAACATTAGAGGAGTGGTGGAAGCTGAGATGGTTGCATTTGTACAACACATGTTATTAGAAACCCCGGAGCTATTGTGCCATATGGTAGCTATGGGTGACTGGTGGGTGGGCAGTGTGGGGGCCTATTAGGTAGGCTTTTACATGTCAAGTCGAGCAAGCTGTGAGTTAAAATATTGCTTCCACTTGGGTCTCTGGGGCAGCATTGGCTTTGCTATTTCCTGTTACATCCTCTTTACCATAGCCAATCATTTAGCTTTGCAAAGTTGTATTACAAGTATATTTGAAAGGTTCATGTAGTTATTGCCATTTTAAAGCAAGGGGGGATTATTCAATAACATGGTAGAAATTTCTCCAGAAATCACCAGAAAATAATTAAACGAGTGTTATGGTACTTTCTTTGCCAATGGCTTTTTCTAACAATACGTCTACAGGAGGCTGCATCAGACGGGTGAAACTACAGCAAACTAGCCACATAGATTGGCATGTGATTTACTGTTATCTTGTTGGATTTCAGAGTTGTCATTTATTAAGTATTAATATTACTCCTGACTATTTTAGGATTTTTTTTCTTCTTTTTTACTTATGACTTTCCCTTTTGAAGTTGGCACAGTACATCATCTGCCTCCTCCTAATATTTAGATTTTTACTTATTTCTTGCTTTTTCCAATGTGCGCCCTTTTCTATTTGGGACTGGCAGAGCTGTGATCCCCTATATTTCTTTGTTTTTCTATTAGTATAAGTTTTTCATGTATTTACCCAACTTTAAATCATAGTTTGCTTTTGATTAAACTGAATGAAATCTTCCAAATGCCCATAGTTTCTGAGACATCTTGCCTTTGTCAGCATGGCTCTATGTATATGTCTTTCATGAAGGTACTCCATAAAGGTTGTCAGTTTGGATGAAACCACAGCTTCACGACTGTGGGAAAGAAGGAAAAAAGGGTCAGGAATGAAGCAAAGAGAGACAGAGATTGCCTGACATACTAAGCATTTCCATAATTGGCTTTTCTACATGATAGGACAGGGGAAATAATGTCATTTTATTTACAGCCCTCTACTTTTCTAAAATACACACACAACACTACACACAGCCTACAGGTCAATGACACACACTGATCAGCCCTGTCCAAAGCCATCAGAGGTGAGTGGCAGCGAATGGAGAGGCCGGTGACAAAGCGAAACGCACAGAGAAATAAGGCTGCCACGTCGGAGCTGCTGCTTTGAAGGGCCACTAAACGGTGAGAGGAAAGACTTGGTGCGACCCGTGCCGAAAAACAGCGCCGGGGCCACAAAGGCTAAATCAGCGCGGTGAAAGCTGGAGGAATTGGACATTAGCACTGCAAATGAGAGTCGGGATTGGCCTCTTCTCTCAGACAACATGAATAAATGAAGAAGAGATAGGAAGTGATAGAGGGTGTTTCCAGTTGTGTGTATGTGTGCAAAAGAAAGGGTTGTGGAGATTGCAAGCTCAGTTTATCTGGCCACCAATCAGAAATGACTGAATATGAGTCTAAGATGTTATTAGAAATCTGTAACCAATTATTATTGTTCTTCAAATGTTGATGTAGGTATCATGATGTTTGTACTTTGGCATGTGACCCTAGCTGGAATATTTGTCCAATAGAAAGCTTGAATTGAAAACTACAGTCTTTTGCCCATGTTGGATATGGCCTTTTTTCTGTCTTGTCTTCTTGCGACACAAATGTGGTGACTTGCCAGTTATTGCTATAGTTTCACATTTTTACTTAAGTATTCTCAGATATCTTTTGATGGACTAAGCAAGCATATATCCCACAAGTGAAATACTGGCAAATGTAATACCCTCTTTGCAAGGGCTGTGCATTTGAGAACCTTATCTTTATAATTCTACCTGCGTATATGCAAGTAAACCAGTTTCTTTAGCCTTGTTTTACCTCTTGTCTATTGTGTGTCACCACATTCACATAGACCTCACACAGCCTCTTGCCTCGGGGAATTATCAGACTTTTAAGGGGTGTGTGCATATGTATGTATGTGTGTGTATGTGCGTGACTGTGGAGATGTCCCACTGTGGTGTCACCTGTCTGCAACACCAAATCCTGGACTCTGGGCACAACAATAGTGACAGGCCCCTCTCTCGACGCAGATGGCTTTGCTTCTCCCCCCCACCACTAGCCACACACTGCACCCCCTCACACCTGACATGAATGTGGCACTTGGCAAACATAAGTGATCGCCCTCACCTTTGCACGCACATAAATAGGGCTTGGCAAAATAGCTTTTATAAACTTATTACCATAGATTTCTTGTTTTTGTTTACTTACTACCTGTGAGTATTTGTCCATGTGTTTTATTATGACGATTATTTAAAACAGTCCACAATTTGACCTCAACTATAATTTTTTCTTATTTTTCTCCAATCCATAAGCATTCAAATTTGAAAAATATGCTACAACTGAGCACACTGAAAAGTAGAAAACACCAAGTCATGCCATCATAAAAAAAACTATGATGAAAATCTTTGGTCATATTACCCAGTCCTACACATAAATTGCAAAAACAATCTTGCACCTTGCACTAATTTGCATGGTGTTATTGTCTTTCTCATGTTGTGTACTATCTCTCAAATCTGCATCCATTCACAACTACACACTTCTTATTCGCTGGTCCAAACAAATCTCTTTTTTCACCACACTCTTTTCAAAAACTTCCCTGGCTCTTTCTTCTTCCATCGCTATCCTCTTTGACAGCACAAAGTGGGCTTACGTCTTTGACTGACAACCACAACAGACACCTTCCTCCCCTGCACCCCCCTGTGTTAATCCTATCTCTATCCTCTCCCATGCACCCCCTCGCACCCTCCCCATCCCGTCTCGCTCTTTTGTTCTTGAGTGACGCTCGAAAGCCGCAGTGTCAGCATCTTTTCCATCTCTGATTGCCTTATTAGCCGCCGGTGGCACCCGCGGCTTTTCTGACACAGATGGTGAAGGAGGAGAAGGAAGCTAGAAGAAAAAATGGCTGACTCGTGTTTGTTGTTGTTAAGTTCCCCTCCCCGTCTTGGAGCAGGCTTGTTTGTGTGGACACTGACACCTCCAGGCTGACACGCGGACACACTCCTGACACTGAAGGCTGTCAAGTTAACATATGGAGGATGGCAGCAGGGGAGGACCTGAGTTTAGTGTTGTTGTGTGAATGGGGTTGTTCTGCTGTCAGGTCTATACCACGCTGTGGGCATTAAGCAGCTTTGTTTTTAACTACACTCTCCTTTGTTTGACTTTGAATAGGTTTGATTTCAATTGTTTTACAGAATCAGATCTGCCAGATAGCTGTGGCTATAGAGGTAGCTTACTATGACCAGTGTATAGTGAATAAATAATAGACTAAAGGAGTTGTTGGTAGCACTACTGAAATCTAATCCATGTGGATAAGTCCTTGTTTGTTGTTTATTACCTTGTTTTAAAGTTAGATTAAATGTTAGATGTAATGATAATATTTTGTTCAATTTTATAAACACACTGGCACCATAAATGCTGGCCGTAGTATACTGTTTATATAACTTGGAGGAGTTACTGCCATCTTACATTACTTTCACGTGTCCATATGAACATCATTCATCAAACCAGTTTAATTAACAAGTGCCAGAATGTGTTTTACAATATTTTACACATACATACACACACAGACACACACTCAGATAGCAGCACTGAGAGTTGCAGCTGTTAGACCTCTCCAGCTTTTCCCAGGCAGCAGTAACTGGCACCTCACAAACAGTCAGGTATTATGTCCATTCCGATTACGGGATAGAGAGCTACACGCTGTTTGAAGCTGACAGCACATCTGCCTCCTCGCTGGAGACTGATCCTGGCACCTCCGACAAGCATCTTATGAGCGATGGATTGTGGGAGCTGCCGTAGCATATTTAACCCTGTGCTTCTCCATCTCTTTCCGTCTCACACCTTTATCAGCTTTCACTATCATATTTAAAACTGAGAAGTACTAGGTATAAGTTTTTGACAGAATAGACAGCCATTTTCTGTGGAGATGCTATAAATGTCTTTCTGTGTCTCTCTTCTTTTCAAAATGGCACACTCAACGCTTTGGGAGCACAGGCAGTAACAACATGGCTTGTCATGTCCACTGGCCGTTTCCTCGCATCATGCTGTGAGGACTTCCAGAGCCGATGCCAAGTTGACTCCAGCCAACCATAGCTTGGCAGGCCTGATACAGCTGGCACTTCCTCCCCTATCTCATATTTGTACATTCATAGATCTGTATGTGTGGTATGTTGGCAAAGTGAAGTGGGTTTGCAAACTGAACTATGGTCCTTCTAATAAGGCACTGGATAATTAATTGATAACTTTGGGGAAAAAGCTACACGGGCATTTTAGACTGTAGATAGCGTTTTATAAGCAAATACTTAAACTTACTCTCACTGTGTGTTTAATTAGGTCGACCAATTTACCTGCTTGTCAGCTCAAGTAGCTAATTAACTAATTTTCTTCATGGTTTTTTGTGTGTTTGTGTTTGTTGGTGCCAGGTGGAGTATTCTAGAAATTGATTTTCACATATATGTAGGTTTTGAAGTCGGAAAAAAATGCCTTGTTGATGCCAAAGGTCAGCGACTGGTTTGAAGTGTCCTATTTAATTTTTGTAGTTGGTATATTTTAAAATAGTAAAAATTTGTACTTTGTTTGGTGTTTGTATATGTTTATAAAAATATTACACTTCAACTCTCAACTGTTGCAACAGTGAAGTGCTCAATATGTTCATTAGCCAATGCAGTGAGGAAGACTATCTCTCACTGTCAAGATATGAATGTTATTTTCTGCAAACCTGTGTCCTCTGTTGGGACTGCAGTTTCTTCAGGGTTATAGCCACACACATACATTCACATTTATTTTGAAATGGTGATAAGTTTGGTGATAAGTTTGATGTTAATTCTGATATTATTCTGATTCTGATAATATACAGAAATCTAAATTCTCTTTTCCTTTTGTGTTTTTTAGCATATGGATCCGATGATGAATTCAATGTGGACAAGGCTGATGAAGAGGAGCATCTCCAGGACGATGGCCTATCTCTGGATGGCCAAGACACTGACTATCTCTTCAATGACGACGAGGACCGGGGCCACTTAAGCTGCCAAAACTCACCACTCAGCAATGGCACCAATCCCGATGCCGGATATGCATCTCCACTCAGCAGCACCAGCGATCAAATGGCCGACCTCAAATCCATGGCCTCCTTTAGCGACCAGGAGAAGACAGACGAGAAGTTAGGTGAAAAAACTGAGCTTATCAATGGCATGACGATACAAGACAGTCTGACAAAAATGAAAGCAGTCTATGCAAACCTAATCTCTGATGCTTCCTGGTCGAGTATTGCGCTGGACATGCTCAAAAGTAAACAAGGGAGCAATTTTGCGGCTAACAGCAGCAATGGAGGCAATCACAAAGGGAGTAATGGGTTTCTAAACAGCCCCAACCAGAGCAGCATAAAAAGCAAATGTAGCCCTAATAATAACACAACATCCACCACTTCAAGCGTCTCCACCAGCAGCACCACAACCACTAGGACAATGTCAAATGTTAGCAACAGCTCAACCAATGCTAGCTCTGGCAATGGAGGTGGGCTAGCTTACGACTGGCACCAAGCAGCGTTAGCCAAAACCTTACAGCACACTCCGTACCAACTGCTTCCTGAACCTAGCCTTTTTAGCACTGTTCAGCTCTACAGACAAAACAATAAACTGTATGGGCCTGTGTTCACAGGGGCTAGCAAGTTTAGGTGTAAGGATTGTAGCGCTGCCTATGACACTTTGGTCGGCTTAACGGTGCATATGAATGAAACTGGCCACTACCGAGATGACAATAAGGACTCAGAGGATGATAGAAGCAAGAAGTGGTCTAAGCCACGCAAACGGTCCTTGTTGGAAATGGAGGGCAAAGAAGACGCCCAGAAAGTGTTAAAATGCATGTATTGTGGCCATTCATTCGAGTCCTTGCAAGATCTTAGCGTCCACATGATTAAAACGAAACACTATCAGAAAGTGCCCTTAAAAGAACCAATGCCAGCCCTTGCCTCAAAGCTGGTACCTCCAACCAAAAAAAGAGCATTTCAAGATTTGATGTCCCCTAGTTCACCAGAGTCCATCTCATCAAGTATTCCCCTTGGTGAGTCACCCAAAGACCCAAAAGTGGCCAATCCTTATGTCACACCAAATAATCGTTATGGTTACCAAAATGGCGCCAGTTATACTTGGCAGTTTGAGGCTCGTAAAGCGCAGATCCTAAAATGCATGGAGTGTGGCAGTTCACATGACACCTTACAACAGCTGACTGCCCACATGATGGTGACAGGGCACTTTCTGAAGGTTACCAATACAGCATCCAAAAAAGGCAAGCAGTTGGTTTTTGATCCTGTAGTTGAGGAAAAATTTCAATCGATCCCTCTTCCACCAACAACAACGCGACTTCCGGCCCCCAATGGAAAGTCGCAACCTGGCTCACCTCTGCAGCCAGCTAGTCCTGATCAGAAAGAAGAAGAAATGATAGAGGAACAAGAAAAGGTTGAAGAAATTAAAGAACCTGAAAAAAAGATTAAAGAGGAGAAAGAAGATGTGAGCGAAAATGAAGGTAAACCAGAAAAGGTGCGACCGTACAAATATTTGACTGAAGAGGATTTAGAGGAGACACCTAAAGGAGGGTTGGACATCCTAAAATCTTTGGAGAATACTGTCTCTAGTGCAATCAGCAAGGCCCAAACAGGCACACCAACCTGGGGCGGATATCCCAGTATTCATGCAGCCTACCAGCTACATGGGTCCTTAAAGTCTAGTACCCTCCCGCAGGTCCAACCACTTTTTAGCAACAATAGTTTGAAAGTATTGTCTTCTGATTTGGGTAAACTAATTCAATCATCAAATAGTCCATCACCACCTCCAAGTCACAAGAGCAATGTACTAGCAATGGAGGAGCTGGTGGAAAAGGTGACAGGAAAAAACTCAGTGAAGAATGAAAAGGAAGAAAAAGCATTGGACAAACACAGTAGATCTGCAAAGTCACCAGTGACCCCTGCTAAAGACAGGCATAGTACACCAAGTCCTGAAAACCTGTCCAAAGCTGCCTCCAACACTGCATCTGAAGACCAGACGCAGTTCAAATGCAAAGAGGAGCAAAGTGATTTACAGATAAAGACTGAAATCGCCTCACCAAAAAAAACTATGAGCAACGGTTGTAGCAACATGAGCATCATCACTGACCACGCCCCTGAACAACCACATGTGAACCCTCTAAGTGCTCTGCAGTCTATCATGAACAACCACTTGGGGAAAGCCTCAAAAATAAACACCCCTTTCGTGGACCCCTTTTCAACACTATATAAACTGAATAACTCGGCTCAGATAAAACAAGCTGAACCTGTTAGCCAGTATCCAGAGGACGATGATCAGCCAATTGACTTAACAAAATCAAAGAGCACCAACGGATGTTCAACAAAGAGCACTTCTTCCACACCAAATAGTAAACCCATTTTCAAACCTTTCTCCCAGTCATCTTCACCACTTCGGGAAAATGCACTGATGGATATCTCCGACATGGTGAAAAATCTGACTGGCCGTTTGACACCAAAGTCCACCACCCCATCTTCCATCTCTGAAAAGTCAGACGTTGATGGGACTTTTGATGAAAGTTTGGAGGAGCTGTCTCCGATCCAGAGGCGTAAAGGGAGACAGTCCAACTGGAACCCCCAGCACCTCCTGATCCTGCAGGCCCAGTTCGCCTCCAGTCTGAGGGAGACTCCTGATGGAAAGTTTGTAATAAATGACTTAGGGCCCCAGGAGCGGGTCCACATCTGTAAATTCACTGGTCTCTCAATGACTACTATCTCACATTGGCTGGCCAATGTAAAATACCAGTTAAAACGGACAGGAGGAACAAAGTTCCTGAAGAACATAGACTCTGGTCAGCCTCTGTTTCTGTGCAGTGACTGTGCTTCTCAGTTTAGGACTCCAGCATCATACATACACCATCTGGAGTCCCACCTTGGTTTTACTTTGAAGGACCTCTCAAAGTTTTCCATTGATTTACTAGAGCAGCAGGTAACCAGAATAGAGGACAAGACCTCTGGACTCACAGATGATGAGACTGGCTCAGTCCATCAGTGCAAACTGTGCAATCGGACATTTGTGAGCAAACATGCAATCAAATTGCACCTTTGTAAAACACATGGGAAGTCTCCCGAGGACCACCTTATCTTTGTGAAAGAGATGGAAAAGTTAAGTTAAACAGTGAAGCCCATTAAAGTGAATAGCATGACAGAAAACTGTTGCACTATAACTTTAAGCTACAATCTGTCGTAAAGAATGGTGCCACAACTGTATGAGGCATTGTACAACACAGATAGTGGGGTGATGGTAGCTTTAATACTATGTTAAGTATATGTTTTTTACACATTAAGGATGTTTCACATGCAGCAGCCATGGCACTATACATTCACTGACTGATTGTTGCTTTTCTTAATGCACTGCATCTTACCTGAGCCTTTGGGGAACACATCAATTAAAACTGGATCATGCTCTTATTTGATCACTGAAAGATTTCTAAATCTGTATTTCAACACAACTTCTTATTTAAGATGTTAG
>JAVQJW010055802.1:0-11753 GCA_036025195.1 Hypseleotris klunzingeri
ACCAATAATAGACCACTGGTTTTGGACTCCAGTGCCAGCATTTTATTTACAGTAAGTACATTAATCGATTAGTTTACACATTTGCCAATCTGTACTTACTTAGTTGATATTTTACCTTGTTTGTTGTGTTTATACAGCATTTTCAAAGTTAAGTCACAAGGGAAACTGCTATGCTATTAGGGCAACTTCCTGTATGAAATGTTGAGTATAGTTTTTTGGAAAGCTCCATAGTACAGTTATTTGTGCAGACTGCGTGGTCTTGGAGTGGCAGATGTTCCAGGCACCACACTGGGATTCTTCCACTCTTCTGAATTTAATGGGACGCTTGAGGATAAGAGGACACCAGACACCTCACTTGGCTGTTATTGTTTTTGTTTTTTATTCTGAGGCTTTAAAGACTATAGCAGTGGTTCTTAAAGTTTTTACACAAAGTACTGCCGAAGATATCAGGCCAAACCAGGACAAGCACGTGGTGCAGTGGTTAGCACTGTCACCTCTCAGCAAGAAGGTCCCGGGTTCGAGTGGGCTGGGCACCAAGGATTTTCTGTGTGGAGTTTGCATGTTTCTCCCCGTGTCTGGGTGTTTTTTTCTCCGGGCACTCCGGTTTCCTCCATCAACCCAAAACATGTACATAGGTTAATCATCCAGCTAGGTACATCCTGACCAAGATCCTGGCTCAAGATCTGGAGATGGGTCTAAGTCCTAACTAAGATCCTGGCTCAAGATCTGGAGATGGGTCCCCGGGCGCTGCGCAGCAGCTGCCCACTGCTCCTGACAAGTTGCCCCAGCGGCATTGAGAGATGGGTCAAGTGCAGAGGACAAATTTCCCTACGGGAACAATAAAGTGTACCTTAACCTTAGGACTAAACTAAGACAGGACTAAACCAGGTCTACAGCAATATGAGATCAAGTCTGAAATCAGTACCTAACCTACACTAAACTGGTTCTAGACCAGGACTAAACCAGGACTAAACTATGACTTGACCAGGTCTGATACAGGACTAAACTAGGACTAAACCAGGTCTAACACAAGTAGAGATAGAGTATTATGTATGGTCACAGCCCACATTTTTTGAAGCATGTGACTAGCCATAGCTCCACATACCAACTCCACATATTGTTTATATTACTCTTTTGTTAGGGATCACATGTGACTGGCACTAAATCTAAGCAGCTGTAGGCCTTAAGAGGAGTGCAGCCTGTACAATAGTCACAGTTAGTCGCTGATACAGAAATATAGCGGCCTCTCACCATATATAAGGGTCAATTTATCACTTTCAATTTGGAGTTAATAAAGTGTGTTGTTGTAGATAAGAACACTATTAAACTGAATATTGAAGTTCAAAAATATATTCGCCTTCCTCATATGAACCAGCTACATCCCTGTTGTTTGACTAAAATCATACTCAAAGATATAATCACCCTGTTTTGTCTGTTTCTTGAAGCAGTGTGAATGGTGCTTGTATTGTTCTTTGACAGCTGCATCTTCACGCTACAGAAAATCTATACAAGGTTAAGGGATTATTGTGTTTGTCCTCCATCGAAGACTGCAACTAATCAGAACTGATCATCTTCATTCATGAACTACCAGTGTTCTGGGTTCTGGTGCTGTTGTTGTTGCTTTTGTGAAGATATCTTCTACTGAAAATAGACCATAATTTCATCTTGAGAAGTTATTTTTCAACTAACCAGAGTAGTTAGTGGGCCAGTTTTTAAACAGCACTTCCTTAAACTCTCTCTATATGGCTTTTTTATTTTATGTTCAGAATTATTCCATCTCTCTCCACAAATCCTACGTTTAACTCACTTTTGTCTCCAGTTGCCTCCATCTCAGAATGACCATATGACAAACATTTTAATATAAGAATGGACCACTACTGACTAAAAATACCATCATACCATAAAGTCATCCTACCATTACATTACACTCTTTGTGAAACATATCTAATATGTTAATGCTTCATGCTTTGCACACACCATCTATAAATGTCCACTTTATCAATCAGTTATTTACTTGACTGGTCAGTGCTTATAATGGCCATAATTTCACGCCCGACTATCTCTTTTCTTGAAGTTCATGTCAGTTCATCTCACTTTGTGCCATTATCTCGAATTAGAAAGCCCATAGGACCCCCTCATACTACTCACCCTCCATTGTAACTGACTGGGGTGATGTCTGCCTTCATGTAATTCTTAATGAGCCAAGTCATTCTCCAGCCCTGACAGTTCATGCCTAAAGGTGCAACCACTTTTTCAAAATCCTTCCCTAATTTGACATTTCGGAGATGCATTGTCCCCGGCATTGTGCATATTAAATGGATCTTCATGGCCCTTCCAGCTGCAGTCTAGTCCAAAAAATATATATAAAAATAACTTGGAATTTTTATAGGTAAAATAATGACAGAATGACATGATCATAATCACAATATAGTTTTGACAAAACAATCTCATAAAAGCTATATGAAAAGATGCTATGGTCTATGATAAACTTTAATTAACAATTTATCTTTATTGAAAGTTCTACTATGAGATTCTTGGTAATACATTTTGAAAGAAAAACGGAAATTCCAACCTGTTGTTACTTGTGGGATATAAACAAAGCCTTGACCCCCTCACAGCCAAACACACATCTTCTCTAATCAGTGTGTTTAAATGATGGTAGCAAAAATTCTTCCATGGGTGCACATGTTGACAGTGCAGGAGCAGTCAGGAGCATTTCCTAGAGAGAAGTGATTTACCCCTATTTGTTACATCACTTATAGGCTTGCTTATGGGTGAATTTGTTTTTAGCTCTTGGAAAGACGATATCTCAACATAATTAATCACTCAAACATGTATGAATGAAACAAAGCACAACTTTGGGTTTGTGTTTGAGGTAGAAACAACATCATAAATAGTGAAAGGCGGATTTTGCAGTACAAAATTTCAACACTATTAAAGAGAAAAGTCAAAAGCCAGCACTGTCAGTTCATACCCACAGATGTAATCATATTTTCAACATTTTCCCTGTTTGATATTTCATAGATGCATTGTCCTCATCTTTGTGCGTATTTAATGTATGTTCTTGTCCAGCCTCAGTCCAGTGAAACCTGTCCTCTCTGAGCGCCATGCTGAGGAGGACTGACAGATAATTGCACAGAGACTGGATGTCCCCACGGCTATCAGCTCTGCACCTTCACAGACCCACAAACAGCCCATAAAACCACATACAGGACACCGAGCTGGGATTGGTCCATCTGCAGAAGGCTTCGCTCCACAATCGCCCCAACTTTTCCATTTCTCCTTCATTTAAACTGCCATTCCTCCATCTATCTTTCTGTCCTTTTGTCCACCTACCATTCAGTCTATTTATACAGGCTGCTGCTAGAGCTAAAATAAAAAAAAAATGGAGTAAATGCCTATTCAATTCTATAAAGTGCCCAAACAATCCCTAAAACATTGTGATATAAAAAAGGAAATGGAAGGAAATTGCAGCAAAGAGCCAGCATCAAATCACTCCCGATGCAGCGGTAAAATGCTTTTCATTAAAACTGTCTAGACGGTACTTCAGGGATCTTTAAAAACATGTTCTGATTCTGTGCGCACAGACATAAGATGAGAAGTAACTTTAGTTATTACATTTTAATTATAATGGTGGATTACGAAAGACACTTGTGCAATGCAAAAAAGGTGCTCATTTACACTGAAAATTGTTAGCTTGTTGTCCCTGATTGGTGCATATGCGACCACAAGCACAGTAATAATGTATTATTGTTTTTCAAAATGGAGGCGACTGAAGAGAGAAGTTTTGAAGACTCGAGTTAACTTTACAAAAAAGTAGGATTTGTGGTAAAAGGTAAAATAATTGAAAAAAAAAACTATTGTGGTCATTAACATTTACATAAGGATTTGACCAGTAAAACCTAAAAATTAAGAATTTTGTCACCAACAAAAAACTTTTAATGTGTACATTAAATAAATATACAATGTGAGTTACATTCTCTAATATTTTCTAAGCAGGCTCTGACATTGCCCACATGTAGCAGAGTGGTTGTCATTTGTCATTACAGTTTTAATTTGCCATATATTGTGATATTACTAATTTCTCCAATGAAAAAACATTAGTACAGTGGCTATAGACATATTACATATACATTTGTGACTTTAGAATAATTGTTTTTGAATGAAGGGATGTAGAAAAGCAGTGGTTAGATCCCTCCACATTGGGCTTAAGTGCAGCAGACAGTGTTTTAAAGTACTACATCCAGTGGGGGATATGCCTTTTAAATAATGGAGTCCGTTCCATGTCTAGCCCTGGGTTTCTTTGTCTTATTAATTTGCCGCTGTCCCCGTTCAGAGAAAAGCTGTGTTTCTGCCTCAAAGATGAGACGAGGGGTAAATGTAGAGCGCCTGGTGGGACAGTCTACCCAGAGCCAGCCTCCAGAGAACTAACATCCATACTACACTGACTACAGACAAATAGAAGATAATGAAGAGACTTGAGTTAGTGGAGACAGTGAGAAGATACAGGGGCACTGTTTAGTCTTAGCACAAAAAAATCAAAGCTCCAGTCTAGATGTTTGCTAAAATAAAAAAATGCTAGAAAAGTTTAAAAAAGAAATTCTGTCACAATTATTTTACGACCCTGACCCTTACAGCAACATCAAATCAGAGTCTGTGGGTTACCACTTTTTAATAATTTTTTTTTTTACATTTTTGTATTTTATGAAACATCCAGATTCCAGTTTTAAAGAAACAAATGCTAAAGTGGGTTTGATATTATTAACCCCAATTTCAGTATTAGTTTAGCATTTAAGCTAGTAAAATGTTCTGTGAGATCTTTGGTAATCGGCCTATACAGCTACTGTATAAGTTGATTATCAGCATGAAATTGGAAAAACAGCAGAAGTACTGGCAACATGCTGTGATTATAGGGTCATAGGATGAGTTGAACCTTTGAGTTTGAGGTGGGGAACAAATAAATTGATAACCACCATTTATTTTTGACTGTCCCAAAATGCTCTATTCAAAGTTTTCCGTTCACTCTTCTATTATAATGAATGGGAAAAAAACTTTCTTTGAACCAAAAGATGCATGTGAGGTTTAACTCAATGCATCATTTCTGAAAGGGTCTATTGGCAGCACAGGGGGCAGGAAGGCATTAGTCCTAAAGACATTACTGAGTCATAAGCCTTAAATTGTTTGGCTTGTGTTGAGTTTGTTGAGTGGACTTTTGATCTCAAACTCTTTTGGGTGACTCTCACAGCGGACTTGGCAGAAAAACTCTAAACAGATTATTCACCGAAACGACTGCTCGGAGATCTGAGGAGGAGGTGAATTGATGGAAACATTTAGCCGACAAAGAGCCGGGCGAGATCAACCTGAAAGAGAAGCCACAAAGCACAAACAGGTCGATATATCCTCCCACATCAATCATCTGGAGTTTAAAGGAAAGGTATCTAGCATCTCACATCTATAATACTTTAACCATTAAGTCAAATTATTCTTAACATAAATCAACTCAAACAAATATAAACCAGTCGTGTATTTTAAGTATTATATTGGGCCTCTTTGGCTTTACCACATTACAGGTGAATATTTCAGCAGTGCATGTGTCTGTGTTAGCACTGCGACTAACTGGCCATTCTCCATTTTGTTCTTGGGGTGGCAGTGATGCAGTATGTTCACCCTGCAACCAGAGGGTATTTCTGTATCCATGGACAAGACCCACATTGCCAATGAATGAATTTGGTTGAGTGACTGCCTCTCTGGCCGTTGGTGACTATGGCAGCCATGTCTCTGTCAGCGTGTGCCAGGGCAGCTTTGGCTACACAAGTAGTTTACCACCAACATTGTGAATGTGAAGTGAACGAATAATTATTTGGAAAGCGTTGGTATCTAGTATAAGACATTCATTATTACACCTAAGGCCGATAGTTGCTGGATATCTACAAATTGCAGCACAGTGGGAGTTTGAAGTGTTTGGGTGTTTTTTTCTATGAGGACAATTAAATCTTGAATTGATTTACTATTTTTTTGTGTTTTGGGCTTTTTAACAATATTCACAAGTCAGACTACAAATCAATATAGAAATAAAATTTTACAATGAGGCCGGGTCAACTTTATGTTAGCTGCTTTAACTATAAATGATAAATGTTTCCACTCTGGACAGCACCAGGTAAATTGAGCCGCAGTATTCATTAACCAAGACTTCTTTTAAAACACAAAGAAGCTTAAGCAGTGGAGCAGATTGTCTATGACCTACTTTTCATCTTCAGCGCTTGGCCTCGCTACAATGCTATCAGTTTTTTGGCACTTTTCTTTTACCGCACTAATTATTTTGTACAGCTGCATATCCAATAGTGAATATCTTCATTTAGGAGTCTTCTTTTGTTTATGTGCACTGCTCTGTCTCCCGACATGTAGTCAGTTAAAATAGTACCAGACAAAGACCAAGGCATGCGAGATGAAAGTCCAATTAATTGAGAGCTTTTGGGGGCCGCGCCATCACCGGGGGGGCCTTAAATCGTAACCCACTTCTTTGAATCCACTTATGAAGCCAGTGTCAATGTAGTTAAGGCCAGATGATTAATGGTTTTATTAAACACTTTGGAAAGGTTGTGTGTTCTTGCGGCTGGAGCCAATTGAGACTGATTGCTGAGGTGAAGTGGTGGAGTGGTGGAGTGGGCTGCAGCAGGCCTGTGTGAAGAGTGGGTGGAAATAAGAGAGTTTTATCTGAGGCCATGTCCAGACAGAGAATAGCTTTGGTGTGTCCGTAAAAGTATTTAATCGTAAAGGCGTTTCATCAACACGAATACAATAAAAAATATTAGATAGATAATTCTTTAAACCGAGTCCAAGAATTGTAAGATTTCAAAATGCTGGATCCATGTTTCCATACTTATGAGCAATACACATTTTTCACATTTCCTAACCCTCATATGCTGCACTCTGACAATAACAAAAAACATGGCCAAACTACAAAGTTGGGTGACAATTATACTGACCAAAAAATGATGGTTTTACATGGGTTTTCCCTCTTAAAACTAGCACAACGGGGTTACCTTCCAACTAGGTCGTATCCAAGATCCTGGCTCAAGATCTGGAGAAGAGAGTCCCTCAATGATTGCTCATTGCTCTTGACTGGTCTGCATTTGACACACTGAATTTGTCTACCTTACCTGGACAAACACAAAACAAGTGGGCTTCAAATATTCACACATCTGTAAGGCTATACCAGACTTAAAACCTTTTGTAAGGGGGTTTGAGTTATTTAGACACTATAGGCTTCAAATCAAATGGAAAGCATGGGTAAATGTGTGATTCTAAATGTCCATTAGTAAATAAATTGTGTTTTGTAATCACCTGATGGTCACTAGAGCATACCCCACCTCACAAGGCTGCAGTTATCCATGGCAACACAGTAGAAAATGGATATAATCACATAATAGTGTTAATTATGTCCTCCCTGTTACTCTACAGGTGATTCTTCCTCCAACTGTCCATGAATGTGTTGGGAGAATTAATCAAACTAATACTGGCCATGTGTTAGCCCTAAAATTGTTAAATAGCCCATAGTTGCCAAACCCCTGAAGAGAGTATGTGAAAAATTATGAAAAATGTATTGCTACCAGAGGGAAGCCTGTTCAAATCCCCACCAGATCACATATTGTTGTTGTGTCCCTGGGCAAGACACTTTACCAACATTGCCTATGAATGTGGTAGTGTGATTTGTATTTGGTGGTGGTCGGGGGGGATGTAGGCGCAGACTGGCAGCCACACCTCCGTCAGTGCCAGCTGTGGATACACAAGTCCACACAGGCTTACCACCACCAGGATGACTGTGGAGTGAATACATAAGGCAACGGTAAAGCGTCTAAAAAAACACTAAATGTGTAATGCATTATTATTATGGCAAACTTTGGGTAAATTTTAAGACTTTTAAAATATATTTGAGCACATTTGAATCAAGAACAAAATTGTTTATTTTCACCAGTTATTTGTGAATATATTTTACATTGATAGGCAGGTATAGACTCTCTATACTAACAATTCACTTTTTAAGATTTTTTTTCTTTTTTGACCTCAGTATCTGGAGTTGGGCCATGGAGCTGCTTAGGGCCTGAGGTGGGAGACAATAAATTACACATATTTACCAGTTAATTTAGGGGCTCCTTATATTGGACACTATTTCACTCTCATACGTTGACAGTTCATTGTTTACAACTACATTTTTTCCATCTTCACCTCAGCTGTCCCCACATTTAAGTGCCCGTGTAGAGTCTCTGTATTGCTGTATATATAATGGCCTTAGGCACCATTGCAGTCAGAGAGGTGCATGATATTTGAACGTATTTTCAAATGCCAATATTTCACATAGTGCCCTGACAGAAACATTATTATTGTGGTATTTCCCTGCGCCTGCTTGGCCCTATGAGTTAGTGCTGGTCTAAGACGGGATGACAGCAGTGTGTTAGTGGGGCAGGGAGGTGTGTGTGGAGGAGAGAGAGAGGTATGTGTGGGTGTGTGTGTGTGCATTCAAAGGTCAAAGCGGGGACAGGTGGAAATAAGCCAATAATAAGCCTGAATCTCATTTCCGGCGAGCGGCAGTTGAAGGGTAGAAAAGGAGAGGGCAGAGACAGTGGAGAGAGCATCTTTGAACAGGTCTGAGATGTTACAAAAGAGATATGAACCAGAGACAAAAGACATGATTGAAAAGAGATCAGAAAGTAACAGATAAGTAGTGCATAGGAAGACAAAAAAAGACAAAAAAACAGCATATTAAAAAAATAGACAATTGGGGCTAGTGCGATACAATGAACAAATGACTCTCAGCTCATGACAGATCTAAGCATTGTTACCAAGGCAACTGATTACTCCATGTAGTCAGGCTTAACCATTTGATAGTTTGAATGATGTGGCAGAAGTATAGGTACTGGCTGATAATAATATAATGCATTAGTCTTATATAGTGCTTTTCAAGATTTGCATGCATTATTCATTTACTCCACAGTCACACTCAGTGGGGAAAAGCGTGGCTGCCATTCTGTGCCTACAGCCCCTCCTGACCACCACAATCATATAGTCACATACAAACACGGGCCCAGAACACAACACTAGGCTATGCACTTGGGTGGGGATTTGACCCAGTGACCCTCTGGTTGCAGGGCGAACTCTTACCCACTTCGCCACTGTCAGCCCAAAGGATATTGTATAAGGCTGCCATATGTGCCCCAAGGCAGCTGTGGCCATACAGAAGAAGTTAACCACTAGCTCTTTACTATCCCCTTTCAGCCAGCCAGTAGAGCACAGTTTTACTTTTTCAGCGTATGTCTGAAGCAGATTATATGTCATTTGTCATGCTAAGCTTGACTGTTCTGTATGTCTTAATATACCCATTTTTACCATTGTTTTGAAAGAGATTTAAAACAGACTTGAGATCTTACACAGCTTTTAGTTAATTGAAAACAATTTTGCTAATATTAATAATCTTTCAGTATAAAAAAAAATATTTTTTTATTCCCTATTTTTCAAGTTTACAAATCATTCTGACACTGGAGTAACATTGTCTTCCCTGCCGCAACTCCTATTTTATTTGTTTAGTTTGAGTTTTTTATTTTCTTTGTTTTCTTTTGTTCAATTTTCTATACAGTTATGGTAAACAAACCCGACATTGTATACGTTTCCAGGTAACACGTCTCCTGTCAGTGCGCAGTGCTTTAAATGTTACCGCAACAACAACACATCCTTCTGTAGCCACATACAAATAAATGAAATCTGAGAGCTGAGGGACCCGAGCATAAAAATTCATCCCACGTCAAAACTGTGGAAAACAATGCAACGTGTTCAGAGACTGTAGAAGAAGACAAGGAGCTGTGTGATCCAAACACTAAAAACCTACCTCCCGCAGTTCACCAATTCTCACCACGGCTCACAATAACACCGGTGTGGTCTCTGAAAAGCAGAAATAACACATGCCACTGTGATGCTGAGGTAATGCACAGGGAGTGGCTCAGTAATAGGGCTCTCTTCTTCATCCTCATGCCAGCTCCTGCTTTAGTCTGGGCTGTGGGAGAGAGCTGGACCTGCACTGCCCCCTACTGAACAAGGAAAGAAGTGATGTTACTTTCATTTGGATTCTCTTAGGACAAAATGATGCTTGATCTTTACACTTGAAATAACTACCAGTAAGGTGCCTATTTATATTTTTAGACACAAGACATTATATATTCCAATCATTTAGTCAGGTTTGCATGAGATACACAGTATTTATTGCTGGTTTCTTTGCTGCTATGTGTGGTAGGTAATCTAAATTGTAGGCCTATTACTTAATGTATGTGAGATTAAAATAATTGTCTGTTTATGTCTCTGTGTCAGCCCTGCAACTAAATGGCCACTGTCAAAGCCAGGATTTTACCCTCCCTAAAATCCATGTTTGCTTGAATATTTACTGACTCACTAATTTGAATACGCAGAAGAAGATTAATTATTTAAACATTTCACTTGTCAAAATCGGTCCCCACCTAAGGCCCATTGTTGCAGCCATATGTTCCAGCTACATGAATTCCCAATGGAAATAGAATTGCAATTTTTAAGATGAATGCTCAAATCACTGCATATTATCCACTTATTTTATGGTTAAGAATATTTCAAATGTAGACTTTTTGAGGCTTTAGCCATTTCTATCTATACTGAGTTATGAGGCTAAAATGAGTAGAGCTGCATCTGTCTGCTGTGAAAGTGTTGTCATGTTTCATTCACCTGGACCTCCCTGATTGTAGCTCTCTGTGTGGACAGCTCAATGACAGAGAAGTGCAGTAAATGACACAGTGAGAGGAGTGTGATGTCCTCTGCACTACCACTCACACATAATAGGGTTTATGTAGTAGAAGGACAAATAACACAAAGAGTTTTCAGATGCAAAATCAAACATGGGAGGTAGGAGATTGTGGGTTCGATTCCCAGGCCGGCCAACAAATATGATATCTCTGGGTGGAGTCTGCATGTCCTCCCTGTGTTACTGTGGGTTCTTTCAACTCCGGCTTTCTCCCACCGACCAAAGTCATGAATGTGTTGGGAGAATTGGTAAATCTAAATTATTCTCTAAGAGATTAATGTGAGAGTCATTGGCTCTGTCTGTCTGTGTATGTTTCAGTGTCAGCCCTACAACTAACTGTCTATTGTCCAGGGTGTACCCCGCCTCAGGTCGATACATCCAAAATCACAGCTTATCATTCAAAGAATAAAACGCCATTTCCAGACTGCTGCTTGTTATTCTAATACTTCTTGGTTTGTGTGAGACCATGATAGAGGAAAAGGAAAGGGGAGTTCCTCATTCAAACTCCATTGGTGTTGTTTTTCTTTTTTGTTCTTTCTTTTTTACACAGTCTCGCAAATTCAGGTAGTTGTTAGTCTTTGCGCTTTCTTCTCATCCTTCCCTGTCTAAAATTCTTATCATTATCCACAATAAACCATACAAGTTCTATATTACAGTTTTAATGTATTTTCAATCCCCTCATGATATTCCACCCTCTGCTTCTGAAACATAAAAATCCCATGTCGCCCACAAAGCCTTCCTCAGTCATTCTAGTGTTGCCAGTTGGACATTGAATACATGTGATTCTATATTGTCTACTGTCTCCAATGTAGAAAGACAATGTAAACTAGACGCAGGCTGTCGTAAACGACAGCAAATGTATATCGGCGGAACGCCCCATGCGTCTGCGTCAACTGCTATAACACCGACTGCCTTATGGCGGAGGAGGTGGTGGAAG
>JAVQJW010056187.1:0-15487 GCA_036025195.1 Hypseleotris klunzingeri
TGGCATCCTTAAAAATAACTCCATGAGTACATAACTTTTAAGGCAATGTTTATAATGATAAGGTAGTATGTGGACAAATTGTAGTAATATACTGGAACTGCAGATAAAACATTAATCCAATCAGAAAAGAAAGTATCGGTAGTGTACTCTTGGTGCCAGCCCCAATATTAAGAGATGCCCATGTATCTGAGAGCATTTTATGTAGGCAAAAATAACAAAATTCCAAATGTAAAGAAAAATACCATAGACTTGTTGTTCCGTATGCTGGCCATTTAGTTTAAACATTTATGTTCTATAACGGACTGCTGCTATATTGACAAAAACATTACACAAGTTCAGACACATTTAAATTACATAATTACTTATATTATTAGTACTTTTTACTGTTCTACTTTTTCTATTACTTTCCATACAACCACAGCCACTGCCTTCTATTTGGGTCAGGTAAACCTTTCTTTCTGCTTGGATAGAACTCCCTGTTGCTTGCCTCACATCTTCTTTGTGCTTCCCTCACACAATCACACACACACACACAAACACACAAAAACACACATGATCCAGTGTCTCCCTCTCAACACAATGGACAATACAGCCGAAAACCACACTATAGCCTCGCTGGTGGGCCAATAACAAGCTAGCATTACACAGAGGTCATCATTATCATCATTGAGACAGAGCCCTATGAATGGAGAGTAGAGATGAGCGGAGGGCAGGGTGACAGGGGCCACAAGCGCGGAGTAAAGGAAGAAGGGAATTATAAAAAAGCAGAAGAAAAGGAAAATAATTGTGGAAGGAGGAGGAGAAAAATGGACACTAGCGGCTTTTGTGTTGAGAAGAATGGTTAACACAGAAGACACAGACCAAGGCCCACGCTCCCACATGCATATTAACATGAGAAGGACAAGGACACTCAAATGGAAAAGAAAAATGCAGATAAGATAATGTTTAATATGAGACTAATTTTAAGAAGATTTAGAATTTTTGAAACTACTGTATCTGATAATTTCCTTCATAGAAAATACGAGATATGAGAGAAAAAACATGAACAGAATAAGACTTTCTGTTAGGATAGATCACCAAATGCCTCATTGCTTTCATTCATTCATGCAAAATTTATATTTATATAACATGCATACAATTTGATGACATTGTACAACAAGCTTTTTGAAGCCCCAGATATTCCATGACTCTTGCAATTATTTCTTAAATTGTTTAACTTGCACTATGAGCTGTATGAGCAACAATTAACGTATTATCATAGCAATTAACATAACTTAATTTTACTCAACACAGCAAAAGATACCTCTAATTGAATAAAGGATAAGCATGGCTGTATATAAAAAGAGACAAAGCTAAAATGACAGGCTGCATGATTGAATACTAAAACAATAAACAATGTGTCATCTGGATTCAAATTCACCACTGACCGGACGAGTAACCAAGCCTCTACCATCTCCCTCTTTGCCAACTGGAAACAGCAGCAGAGGCTCAGGTTTACTATGGGCCCAGCTTTGCCAAGGCAAGAATGGATCGACTTTAATGCTGGGAGGTACAATATGTTCTTTGTATTTGTAAAAGTAGAAGAAAAGGTGGACATAGAGAATAAGAATGTTTACAGAATTCATAGTATTTGATAATGTCAAAAACTAAAATGGAGAGCAGGGGCCGGTAAATTGAAAGAAATATACAAACATAAACTTGGTAACATAAATTTCACAAATATTGAATAAGATAATTTTGAATGGATTGATGACTGAAACATGATAAAAATATAAGGACTTTGATCAGCAGTTCATCCTTTCACTTGTTGACATGTTATTCAAACTAAAAGGTGTGCCTTAAAGTTTGTGCAAGTTTATGTTTCAAGTTGATAGGACCAGTAATCGCAGAATAATTATCACTGCATTCTGACACTTTAGGAGCAGATTTTGCCACTTATTTTTTGTGCCTCAATCAAAGACAATAGGCCTTTATGATCTTGTGAGGTCAGGTGAGCACCATAAGAGAAATGTTTAGAGATAGCATGGATAGATCATCTGTGCACAGTAAAAGCAAAAGAAAAGTCGTCAGTAAAATGAAGAAAATGGTTATGTTTTAAAGGAAAGAGGAAAGAGGGCAGGAGCACCTGACGCACATGATAAGTATCAAGAGCTGTGCCACGTGCCGCTAAACTACAGCCAAATCTCTTTTGGGAGGGGGGTGATAGGAGGGGGGTGATGCGGAGGGGTGTGTACCAGCTAATCTCTCTTGTGAGCGGGTGCACACTCAAAGCTGCCTTTGTTTCTGAGGCTACTTTCACGAGGACGCACAATCGTCAACGCACTCTTCTCCATGAGAGTGGTTTTCTATCATTCTGATGTACACAGCTCTCTGCTCTATGGTGTTTTATGAGACGTGGTGTGTATAGAAGTACAGACACTAATGGGACTTCATGTTTGAAGGAGGTGAAAAAGCCATCAATCAGAACAGCCATATTGGGAAAGGCAAGCTTTGAAGTCCAAGATTATTAGTGCACGTATTAGTGTTTTCGACATTGAAGAAATATAGCTGTATACAACCTTAATGTTCTTGGAAAAGTGTACAGTATGTTAGCTATTTCAACTGCAAATTATATTAAAGAATGGAAGTAACAATGCTTTAAAAAATACATACAATGGGCCCTTTGAAGGCAAAGTGTGATCAAATGATTGGAATCTGTAATCCATCTAAACAAAATGTCTTTAAATGTGTTTAAATTATTATTCTTTAATGCATTTCAGACTCCAACTACATCTTGCACACACCTGAAGTGAGGCCACCCATTGTGTCAGATAAGAAAATATAACAACAAAGTCAAACATTCATTAGTGTCCATTACATGTGAAATCTATAAAACCAGCTCCATAAACACTTCAAATTCCTCCACCTACTTCCAGGAAGCTGTCGTCACGAGCGACAGAGGTATTTCAGACTTGATAAAAGCACCGAAAAATGCTTTTCAGTCTATAAAGCCCAGTCCACACACTGGGCCGACTGAGAGGAGGGGTACAAGGTAGAGCCCCAGCAGTTGCCCCGATATACATTTGTCCCAAAGACAGCTGGTCATGATTAGCTCCTAACTGGCCCCCAGTGTGGTGGCCCTCAGAGCAGACAGAACATAGTAACAACATGGCTTTGACTTGGTCGTAAAAACAGCCGCACACAAGAATGACCAAAAACAATGTTACCAGAAAATTCACATATGTATTTTGACGTTATATCACAAATACATCCAATATGAATATTGGCTACAAAATGACTTAAGTCTAGGACTGACAGTCAGGTTGAGTTTTAGGTTAAAACATATTTTACTGTAAACCTTTCTTGACACGTTTAGTTACCAATAAATTTTACTTGTTTTTGTCACATTCCGTCAAGCCTCTTCCCTTCTTAATACTGCCATAATCAATGAATCATTCTTCTGCCGCCCACTAACAATCTTTTTGGTCAACTACAGTTTTCATGTAGTTTAAAGATATGGTGTCATAGCAGATTTGATCTGTCACTAACTCTGTCAATGATAGCTCATCCATAAACCACTCACCTGTCCACTCCATAAACACACAAAATCAGATCAAAACAGATCTAAATAAGGGCCAATAAGACCAAGCACAAGAAGAACTGGTATGTACACTGACAAACATAACCCATTCATACACCCCACACACCTGTCCGCTACATGAACAGAGATGAAACAAACATTTGGATAGGCACAAGCTGCTTAAAGGCAATGAATCACTTCTAAAATAAAGCAGATTTCTGAATGCAAGTGTGTGAAGAGCTCTGCATCAGGGTGTGGCCTTTGCACAGGGGAGTCTTTATAACAGCAGACCCCCTCCCCTTTGACTTCTCACTGCCAGCTGCCACAACCACCAAACCCCCCGCCTCCTGCCCCAAGACCAACTAACACACACATACACACGCACACACATACACACTCACGGACATCACCAGCCACCCCCTTCTGTGCCAGGCCGTGGTGGCAGCCAGCGTGGCATCGGCAGTCACCGGGGAGGTGCCATGTTACTACGGCCACTGCTGTAGGTCTGCCACACTGTGCCTTTGTTCTCGTCATCAATGGACCAGTCAACCTCACATTAGAAATGATGAGGGGTGTGCCAGCACGTTGGTCCACTTTCAGGGCAGTGTCTGAAATGTATACTATAGCGCCAAGGTTTTTACACTCCCCCCAAAATGAAAATATCTACATATACAATCCTATAGACATGAACTAACAAGGCCAAATACATTACAAATGTTATTACTAAGGAAAGTATATTTTATTAAGTATTTGGTGGGACCCAAATATTTCAACAAAAGACATTCAGAAGTGGTTACCAAGAAAGTTCACTGCATACATTATAACTGATGAAGTGCTGTAACATCCTCTTAAATAAAATATACAAAATGTACAGCTACAAATGACATTAAATTGAATATGAAATGAAATAAACAAATGCATGTAAGTGTATCTCATATTTGGGAGAACCCCTGGCCGCTCCCTGTCCAGCTGTCGGCCCGGCCCAGACAGTGGCTCGTGCATGGTGCCGCGGCCCACAGTGTGCTAGCTGATTCTTGGGCGCAGTATTCCTATATGACCCCGGGCCAACCCCCTCCCCATTTTTAAACCAGTTGGGATTTCACATAAAGAGCCTTATTATATTATATATCACAGCTGGCCTGGCATGCAGACGCAGACAGTGGAGTAAAGACATCTTGACGCTCTCTCGACTTGTTCCAAATTTAGCCTGTTTTTCCGTCCCACTCGGCCTCTTGTTTTTGTTATGGTGGTGTTTTCCCTTTTGAAAGATGCGCCCCCACATAGCTGAGACATGCATCTGGCCCAAAGTGGAGCGATGTTTTGTTAGTTTTAGTGAAAGATGAGGAGTATTGACGCAGACCAGAGACGCCTGGTTGGCCAGTGGCCCGCTGTTTAGAAACAAGTTACTGGTCCGAGCGGCCAGGGAAACTGTGCAGAGGTCAGTGGGTCTAGGGAGTGCTTAAGAGTAGGAGCGTTTAGCCATAAATCATGAAGAGTGTGTAAGAAGTGAATGAAACGGCATCCTTGTGGCATTACTAAACGGTACTGGAATGAAGGCTGGCCTGAATATTTGCCATTTGTGGAGCACTTTATAATAACAGCATGGCCTCTGCTTGATGATCCTGCATTCTTTTAAGATTAAGGCCTGCCTGATTTGGTAGACAAAACATCATAAGGTCATCAGATTATTTACTTAATAGACCTATGAATTATGTTTTATAACTTTAGACTTAACTATGTTTATTCCCAGGGATCACAAGTTACTGGACCCTATGCGTGGAACTATGGGCCTAGAAAGGGGCCAGTTTGTTGCAGGGCAGAAACAGAAGCATGCCAGAGTGTGTGAAGTATTCTTTGTGGCCTTGTGTACGCTTCAAGGCATCCTTAATCTGATCACACGCTAGCACCAAAAAAAAATTATAATGAACAAATCTGTAACTATTATCATTATAAATATATGGAGATGACATTTCACAGTTTCTGAAATCGTTTGCATAATAAAAGTATCTTGTATGACAAACTGCAGTGATTTTGATTCTGGGTAGCAACACATACGGTCTTTATTGAGTAGACCTCCCTGACAAGCATGAACAAGTAACTATATTGTGGCACATGTACAGAGCACACAGACATACTATGTACAGCACAGACAAACCACACGCCTCAGGACCACCTGTCGCCTCCCTGTCGCCCAGTTGGACCTACGCAGAGGCTCTGACCTACAGCTGTTGGATTTGGGCAACAGCGGCTCATGATATACACAGCCCCCTCCTGACGTCTGCTGCAGACCAGACTGGAGTATTTTTAGCTTGTAGTAAACAGAAAACCAATGTTGAATAAATACAACCCACTGCTAGGCTGCACACTATATCAAATAATTATGATTAACGAAAAAGTAAAATTCAGACCAATTTAAAGGCAAGAAAGTACTGGTACAATGTTGGGTTTTCCATTTGACACACATTGAAGACTAATATTTTTACAATCCAATTAAAAAGCTGTGTGTGTTGTGGCAAAATAATTCATTAATTTTATTCATTTGGGCAACATCCTGTCTGGGTCACTTGAGCAGATCACTATCCATCGCTTCTAAAAGGGCACAGCCGGCAGACTTAAATTATAAAACCCGTTGGTCTAAAAGAGGAAAGGAAACACAGGAAATGTCTGCAGGTAGTCCAATCTTTTCAAGTGCCCCCGTCTTGCTGAATTAACACTTTATTTTTAACAGCCACCTGAACACAGAGAGCTCAGTGCTTGCCACAGAATCAAAGGCAAACTCAAAATATACTATGTGTGTTTAGAACCAGCCCCTAACTCCTAGGTCTATTTTGGGCTTGGTAAACAGAGAGAAAATAGTGCTGTATGGTCAGTTGCATGGAATAAGTAATAGGAAAATTAGGGCTCCGCATGTGAGCTTAAGTGTTCATCATTCAGACCATGGTAAAATTAATGTTATGCTGTATTCCTGTGTCAGTACAATTAATGAGAAGGACGGGGAAGCCACCCACGTTGGGCAACAGTCACTGAGTGCCGCTCTTTTTCGCACCTTGTGGTTTATTAAAGCAGGAATAGACCAGTGTGACACATCAGTCCAACTCGAGGTTACAGTACTGTGCTACCTCAAAGCATTGTGACTCATAATAAAGACTCAGCAATGTCAGGCTTACAGTTATCTGAAGATGGCCAACTTAAAATGAATAGCTGACAGACAGCAGTTGTCATAGCCAATGGGCTAGTTGAACAACATTTTAGTTATATACCAACATAGTTAAATGACAACTTGATCAAAAATTTGTAAGTTTGTCTTTATTTGATTTCACACCAATTTTAGCACACTATACTGTATTCATCACTCATGGACACATCTATCTATTTTTTGTTTGTCAATTGTTTTTGTTTATTGCTTAATTACATCTCTTTTTGTAAAATCTTCTAGGCAGTTTTGTTGTGATATAGGACTGTACAAATAAAATAACATACAGTAAATTCAATTGAATCTAACAGCTCAGAGACTAGACCCGCAACACATTTTCTGTCATTACCCAACATTTGGCATGTATAATTAAGGTTTTGAAATTTAATATTTTGAAATTACTCATATAGGAATTATGTACTGGTATTTCATTGTCGCCAATTGTGCCACTACCTTCTATCAAATGTTACCTACGTAAGTCGTGCAATCTCACAGGACATTGGTCAATAAATATCCTTATTTGGACAATGGCCAATGCTTACTCACCTTCTAGTTTGAAGGCTGACTAAGTAGGAAATTGCTGACCAGGACTTCCTCAAAATGTCACACGGATGATTTATAAAACTAAACACATATGTGGTTTAGATCATGTGTTTCAAAATGACTGCTTCCTGATTATTAAAAGTCATATCTCTTTCTCTGACATACAGTACATTCTCCCTGTCTGGTGAGTGGTGAGACTGCACTAATAGCAGTCTGGTTGTTTAGTAGAAACATGGGCTGTATGCTTTGGTGACTTTGCACCAGGCCTGAGGGTGTGAGCTTTGATCCTGAATAACCTTATGTCTTCCCCGCCTCTCACATCCGGACTGCTCCTGCCAGGACACTACTGAACCATCAACTACTTACAACCTGTGAGAAGGATACAGTACCTACGCTAGATTAAAGACAGGGACTTTAATGCTAATTTGAGAGTAATGCCAACAAGAAGACATGCTGATAAATGAAGTAACACGTTGCCTCAGGTGTTTAGTCGAGCCAGACAGGTTCATTAGCTTGGTTAGCAAAGGGATATGGGTCTGAATCCCCTCCCATTCAAAGTGACTTTTTTTTTCATTTTGTATGTTTTCTTCTGGAGTTGCCACAGAAAATCATATGTGTCCAAGCAAGATTTAAAGATGAATTTGACATAGATGTAATGCCAGATTCCATTCCCATCTCCAGTACACTACCTTGTGATCACTTGTGGCTGGCTCACACTAGGATTTTTAATCATCCATGTGTGTGTGTGTGTGTGTGTGTGTGTGTGTGTATGTTTGTGTAACATTGGGTAAACAAATGCTTTATGTAATGTGTTTGATGCAATGTTAGGAAGAGAGCACTATACAAATGTCGCCTGTGATGCTCTGTGCCAACTGCTAGTCACAGAGAATAACATGGATGGATGCCACCATTCAATATTACTATAACTGAATGAAACCCATGCATACAAATATTTTCCCAAGCTAGCTGGGTACCCTTCAGTCAAAGGGAAGGAAGTCTGTTGGGCTGCCTGTCTGGAAATATTTATAGGTCACAAAACAAACTAACATTATCCAGACAAATCTAAATACATTTTTATTCATAAAATAATATGGAAGTGATTTAAACAAACAATATCAACAGCAGCTGAGGTGCTGATGGGAGCTCAAGTGCAAATAAACAGAGCAAAGGAAGACAGAGCAAATGGTTTTCTGGGACAAATGCTTCTCCAAACACAGTCTCACACAAGGGTGTGTTTGTCTTTGTGGCCTCTTGACCTGGGCTTTGTCAAGATGTTGTTGTGGAGCTCGGTGGTGAGCAGCACAGTGATGGAGTGGGTATTGATGCATGGCCTTTAACATCTTTAGAAGGTCCAAGTCACATGATCACTTCTACATATTTACACTCAGTGTGTTAGGAAGTCCTTGTACCTAATAAAGTGGCACCTGCTTCACATAATGTCACCATGTGCATCCAGAGATGGTCATCTGCAGATCTTTATATATTTTTTTGTTATATGAAACATTGTTTTGTTAAGCTTAATACTAAATTAAATTTAAAATACTTAATTTCCCATTAGTTACTTTGGCAATTAAAATGACACTAATCTCACAACAAACTACACATATTTGCCGTCCCTGGTCCATCTCAATAGCTCCCCCTTCTTCTACTATAAAACAATAATAATGGAAAAAACCTGTCTGCTCCTAATTTACAAACTAAGTCAAGACACATGTTATTTTTACCTTGAAGCAATTCCAGCAGAAAAAGTGAAAGAACTTTTGGGACTCTTGATTGAATTAAAAGACATATTTTAAGTCGACTAAAATAACATATCACTTTACTAGTACATGTATTTTTTGTTTTGAGAAATAAGTCACAAGTTACTTCATTTTTTAGGGTACAGACAGCTTACATCAGCTGGCAGCTTGTGAAGCCATCAGAGAGGCTTAGTGACTGGCATGTGGTTAGGTTTGGGTTCGGGCCCTGGCTCCTGCAGACAGACACACAGGTGCTGTTTCACTTTGAGAAGAGAAAGTGACTCTGTCCTGAAACATCTGGAGTCAACTGCAGGAAGATCAGGAGAGGAGAGTGAAGAAATGTGCTGAGGTTATGGGCAAAGATTATCTGTGTAGAGTAGGGCTTTAGTAGCTTAGTTGATTGACTGGTCAGTGAGATTTTAGTCGACTAAATTTTTATTAGTCGATTAGTTGCTCGGATTATTAAATTTGATCTCCTACAGTATCTGTGATTAGTTTTGCTCAAATACAATGTAAATACTGTATATCAGGTACAACAGCTTTAAAACTATATTGCACCGTAGTTCATTCACTCCACAATCACACACTAATGGTGGAAAGCTACCTCTAGTCATGAGCACCAACAGCTTTCATGGACAATCACATCTATACGCAAGTACACACAGACACAACAATTCTGAGCCAGGAAGTGAACTGTGAATACATCTATTAAATTTAAACTAAAGGGGAAAACAGTCATAATCCTGGGACCACCCCGGGCACCCAGATGCACTATATCTTCAAAGTCTAAGTGGCAGGAGGAAGTCCCGGGGGATCTGGCCTATCTTTCCAGTGCATTCCCAAGGTGCTATAGGTTCACTGCATTTCCTGAAGGCAATGCTCTCTGACAATAGCTATTTAGTCTGATACAACTGCTGCTTCACCTACTGATATTTTTACTGTTCTAAAAAGTTTTTTGATTCTGGTAAATTATATGGTCTTTCAGTTTAAAAAGCGTGACTGACTAGAGTTATAAAACACATAAAAATAAAGAAACATACATTGACGAGAAGTATAATGGAAAAAGGTTGCGAGTGCAGAGAGGGAAGAGACAGATGTTCCAGTGAGTATCGGCGACGCGTGCAGCTGCAGCTCCATCATTTTCCAGATTGAGATCAGTTAAAAACAGGAAATTTCCACTTACTTCATGTGTCAAGAGTCGATTATCTGTCTTCAGAATGGAGACTATAGTGGTGCAAAGAGAACCACATCATAACGGTTTGTGATGCTTGAACATAATGGCAGATGGAAGTGCATATTTTTGTGAATAGTCTCCTGAGCTAAAGGCCACCAGGTTGCACTTGCCTCATGGATTTTCAGTTAAACTAAAAGAGAGGAACTTGGCCACAATTTAAGTTAAGAACTACTTGAGCTTGTTGTCAACTTCTTCTAGCTTCGGCTAGTATTTGTTGTTACTACACAAAAGCAACTAACTTGACCTAGTAACATCCAAAAATCAAGTAAAGCAAAGCGAGTATTTCGAACAATTAACAGAGAGATTTAGTCCATTTTGTTTAGTTACTGGAAGATTTAGACACAGCTAAAAAAAGCACTTAGACACAACTTTTCTTGGCTGAATCTAGTTGGTATAGCTAGCCAACTCAGAATCGTATGTATGGGAATATCCATGGTGAACCACACCTAAGGCCCTAGGTGGTGAAGTGAAATAAGGCAAAGGAAGATGAATAATAATAAATTTGTGTTTTCTAGCATTTGTTCAAGCCTGTCTTCTTTTGCACAGTACCTTCAAGCTAGGAGAACCAAAACTAACAAGACAAGACATGATGAAGGCTCTAGCTCAGATATAAAAGTAAATTTAACTTTTATTATCAGTGTGGTGGTGATGAATAGTGAGCTTGGGAGGGGATAACGCAGTAATCTATGTATAGTGGACCCAGAGGAGGCTCCCCTTCACAGCTGAACAAACCCTTGTGTGGATCACGTCTGTATGTGTTAGTAAAGGTACAAAATCTCATCTTCTCCGCTTCGAGAGGCCCACTGAAGAATCTGACACCAGCTCTGCTCTATAGTAGGTCACACAGTATCCAAAAGCAACAGTGTGGACCGGGGGCCTCCAGCGCTTCTGTGGCACGCGCCTGTCGCTCCCACTGCTCATGACCCAAGATGGAGTTACAAGATTTAGGGGAGGAACAACTGCAAGGTGCCCCATGAGCACCCCTAAGCTCTTACTTGTTACCGCACGTCACATCTAAAAAATTTAGCTTGGACAACACACACAGCAGACTATGATTTCAAATTTCTTCTTTTGCTCAAGGTAATAAAATCCAATCAAGAGGTGTAGTTTTTTAAGCCCCTTTATTAAGTACAACTTAGCTGGTTGTGAATGTATATGGGGAATAATTAAATGAGATATGTCAATATCTTTAATAATCAATCTAAATTAAAGGTCAAAGTGAGCATAAGAATAGAGAGGAAATGTAACTTTGAATTTGGTAGTTGGTCTGAGAATTTCCGAAACTGGTGATCTATGTACTTTATCTATCAAAACAAGTTTACAGAGAAACGACAAGATCCAGTGAGCATCAGTTCTGTGGGCAAAAATGTCTTGCTGATGTTAAGAGATCAGGAGAGAAAGTCAGACTTGTTCAGGATGATGGAAAGGCACCATTAAATCACATAATCACTTCTTACATTCAAATCTAATACTGCACAACAAGATGAGTAGGAGGGCTACAGCAGCAGAAGACCACAGCAGGATTATTGTAATAGGTACAAGGACAACCTATTACAATGGCCAGTAGGTGTTTATATGTCACCAAAAAAATAGCTGAAAGGTTACTCCGTTAGAAAGGGCATTTGTGTGGTACTAGTTTGAAAAATATGAAGAAATGTCCTGTTTCTCAGTATTTCTAGAATCTGCATTTGGCACACATCATTGTTTTTCACATTTCTGGCTTCTGGGAGTATGGAGATGAGTTTCCACAAAGTGACAACCCGATTTTGGATGAATACTTAAAGGATGACATAAGAATGTTCTATTTCAAGGTCAGGCCTATTCTGGGAATAGAAACAACTTTAGTCATAACAACGGCACGCTCACAAAGATGCCTGATAAGATGCCGATTAGATGAGCTCACTCGGGGGAATGTGTGCGTGTTTATTTCGCACAAAGCAGGACAGAGGGGGCCAAGACAAATAAAAGTTGAAAAAAAAGGGAACAGAAATAAATTAGGCACAAACAGGTTGACTTTTTATCGTCATGGGAGATGTGTTACTGACGTCAGAGCAGTGTTTGGTTAGAGCTTCCTGTTGAAGTGGTTTCCAGATGAAAGGAAGATGGGAATAAACTTTGTATCAGTGGAACAAAAGAAAAACATATAGAAAGAGGATTTGTATTGTAGAAATGCTGTTATTTGACTGACAAGTTTAAGATTTCATTCATTTTAAACAAGGGCTTCACAGTGACAGATTTGACACAAAAAGACTGTGGGTTTCATCTTTTGGAGTGGAGTCTGCATGTGCTCCTTGTGTTACTGTGGGCCTTTTCAGGGTACTATCCTAATTTCAAAATCCACCCCACCCCTATTTGGAAGAATGTGGTGTTATGTTAAAGATAGACAAGTGCACAGTAACATCAAACAAGTATCAAACCAGGAAGTACAGTGGCTTACAAAATCCCCAGTCAGACATTTGAGAATACAATAACATTTTAAGTAAATAATAAATATTGAAATAAGAATGAAAAGAGAAGGGCATATTTTATACTGAGAGGCCAACAGGACTCATGTCCTATTAGGCTTCATCTCAGCAGTCAAAACACTTTTGTCTCTTTCCCTTTCCATCATACACAATCATAATAAAGACATTACCATCACCATAACTTCAGAAATGACACATGTGTAGCTCCATTGTCCCTGTGTGTACCTCCATGAGCAGCCTGCGGTGGGTTAGAAAAGAGAGTTGCTCATTTATACTGGGGGGCCTTCTTCCCACTGCTGCGTTTTCATGCTTTCAGTTCTCATTAAAACCACAAAAAGAGAAACGGCAAAGGCCCCTCGGTGCTCTCGAGCCTTGGAAATTTTGCTAACCAACATAATGTCCCACAAACATACTCAAGGGGGGCTCTCTGGTTGCCGTGTAATAAGTCCTGGCGGTCTAGCCTTGTAATTGGCCATAATTAAAAGGAGGCAGAGGGAGACGTGGATCTTCAACAGGAAGTAGTAAAGACACGCTGTCTCTTCCTTTACTAGGTGCCACTCCGGCTTTTTCTCTTTGAGCTCGTTTTGCCCCCGTCCTTTCTGTCACTCAGCATCTTTGTGGAATATGTTTCTCTGTTTGAGTGTAAAGTCTACCCTTTTATCCTTAAAGCCGCTCACCGCTGCCTCTGTGTATGTGTGAGAATGGGTTTATGTGTGTGCCCTTTTTTTTTACTATCTTTGTCTAGATTCACTCTGTAATTACTAAGTCTGCAGATGCTCCCTGTCTGTTTGTTGTTATGGGTTTCCTGCTCCAGTGTCAAGTTGGTGCAACATCCTGAAACTCCATTGGCCTACTCTCTTATATACTTCTTTAATCAGGGCATTCAATTTCAAATCAAAGCAGGAGGAATTTTAACATGTGTGTGGCACCATAAAAGAAGCAAAATGTCTAAATTGAAAACCTGTGATAATGTATGGATGTAAAACTATAGGGACTATCATTTACATCTTCTGAAAATCATGTGTGGTTTATGTCCTGTAATGCAGTGAAAAAGTTTTATAGACATGAAACAAATCACTCTTCTCCTCGTCTGGATTACATCTTTAAACATAAATTTGCATTTGCTGTTTCTATGTTTTTCTCTAATTGTGTCCATATTAAATCCATAAGCTCCATTTTACAGATGTGAATAAATTTGTCAGTTATAGATAGCATGATGCAGACAATGCACAGTGGAACCAAAACAAGAGCGCTAGCCAACACAGTATCAAGTTGAAAGAAGCATGGGCCAAAGGTGGAGAGAAGGGTGAGGCACAAGGGGTGGGAGGAGGACAAATTCCTTCCAAGTTCAGTGCATTGTGCCTAAAGAAATAGGGTGTTGGTGAAAATTGAAGATTGAAAATGGTTGCCTGTTTAGAGGGCAGGTTTCCGCAGTTACATGTACTCTCTAAAAGTGAACACAACTGACTCCACACCTGCAACTGTGCGTCTTTGCCCTCAATCTTCCAAGTGAACTTTGCTAACTGCTTTTCCCCTCTGCTGTTCGTGTCTTGTCAAGAGATGGAAAAATGACAAGGGGTCAGGCAGGGCCCACGGGCAGCCATATTTTGAGGGGCTCCTCCTGTGGTCTTCACAGCCAAAACACACAGGACAGACAGTGGGAGGACTCAGCTGTGACCTTTGACCCCGGCTGGGCTCTTCTGGGGTCAGCGGAGGTCGTGTTGCCATGTCCGTTGAGACTAGCACCTGGACTAGTGGACCAAACCCAGTCATTGTGTATCTATGTGTACGTATGTGTGCAGGGGTTTGGGTAAGGGGTCCCCAGGGAAATGAATCCGCCACTTATAGTCGAGCCTTCCGCCCCCTCACTTACAGGCTGCGCTTCTGCCGCACCCATAGGTCAACTCTCACCCTACACTCGCATTTCTCTATTTCATATGGACTATTCTCCCCCTCAAATTTCATCAGAGGTGAACAAGGAGCTAAGTGGGGGTTAAACCAGGTCTACTCCAAATCAAACTCACTCAAAACCAGGACTAAAACAGTACTGAAACTGTGTCTAAACCAGGACTAAAACGTGTCTAAACCAGGACTAAAACAGGACTAAACCATGATGTTCTTGAAACCAGGTCTTGAGCTTTCAGCCCCCTCACTTACTTTTCAGCACCCAAAAGTCAACTCTCACCCTATACTTACATTTCTCTTCCCTGGACCATTCGCCCACCATTGCCATCAGAGGAGAACAAGGAGCTATTTGACTTATATAGGACACCAGGCTGTTTCTATGCACTATACAATCATGGCCAAACACAACCTAGAAGTCACAGAGTTTTTGGTGGCAGGAAAAATTGAAGTGGAGAAAACCAACACAGGTTTGGGGGGAACATGCAAACTCCATACAGCAAAAAATTTGGAATAAAGCAGGTCTAAACCAGGACTACACTTTAGCAGATTTTCCTGTCATCATGCTTCAAGTTTTTTTGTTTGGAAGTAGGGACTCAGCATACAATCCTGTCAGCTATAATTGTATGTCTGTACCAAGTCTATAATTAAGTATTTTACATCTCATGAAGGTGTAAGAGCAGCAGTGAGCAAAAGACAAAAAACGTTTCATAAGATCCCAATTTAGTAAAAGTCTAAATCTGTTTAAGCACACAGTAAGAACGTCCAAAGAAAGTGTGGATAAGGTGGATTTACACTAAATTACTAACTGCACAAAAGACCTTTATGACAAAATTATGCCACAGTATGCAA
>JAVQJW010056440.1:0-10017 GCA_036025195.1 Hypseleotris klunzingeri
AGATTTGGTTAACGTTCACTAGGAGTAATGGCTCCAATAAAATGCTCAAAATCATTAATTTGTTAATTAATCAATTATAGTTGATCGCAGAAGTACCAAACTCAATCTAGTTCAGCGTATTCATCATGTAACTGTCCAGAAAGTTAGAAGAAAATGGGGCAAAAACTACTATTGCATTTTCAAATTTAATCCTTAATTAATTAATTACTAATGTTCATTGCAGAAATCCCCAAATCAATCCAGTTCAGCGTCTTTACTGTATCTAAGTATCTGCAAAGTTTGAAAGTGATCCGGCAATTTGTTTTTGAGTTATCGCGTTCACACGGCCAATCTGCGGACGCGGACGAACATGATTCCATGTTCGCGGAACGTGATTCTCGCGTTATAATTATAGCACTGTACGATGGGACCTGCAGACCCAGCGGTTAAAACTGATTATGTAATAAAATATAAAATTCTAGGAATTCCACACATTTGACAGGATTCAGGGACCTTTTTATTGACTTCTTGATGAAGAGTGGGACTCGAGATAAAGGAGCGTGCAGTTGGACTACATATTATATTCTATATATATTATTTTTATACTATAATTGTACTGACAGAGATCTAACTACATTTATTTATACAACCTGACCTGTTGATGAGAAGCCCTCTTCATTGTATTTGTTCATTTTCTGTATAGTTATTTTTGCAGGGAATCCATAATACAGTTTGGCCTATATTTGTATGAAAAATCTCAAATTTATTAAAACATAAAAAAACATTGATGTCATTTACATCTCTATGAAAAGATTTGGCGCCCTCATTTGGTGACACACTGCGCTTCAAATATCAATAAAACACTGAATGTTTGTTTGTGTAATTAATACCAACACATCTACAGCCAAACCAGTGAATTCTACCTGATTTAACCAGAACCATGAATACAGGAACTGTGTTTTTGTGACATGGTTCTAACCTGTCAGATGAAGTTTTAATAAATCAACAAGAAATATCACTTTTATTTGAAACAAATAAAATAATTTTTAAAAGTTTTTGCAGCAGCTTGTCTCAGGCAAGTGCTATAGACTTTAATTTAGAGATGCACTGATCTGGCTTTTGCAGTCTCGATTCTGATCCTAATATCTGAGCTTTGGTATCAAGCGATGTCCACCCAGAGAAACCCTTGTAAAAACTAAAGGCATCCACATTTCTTTCAGAACTTTGTATCATCAAAAATAGTCCATCTAAAATATAATATTACTAAAACCAGATCATCTGTAATCTGTGAGTAACATTTGGTCAATTTATTACAAATGTGAAGATGTTATTAAATAAGGGAGGTAAAGGACCATGCTGCAGTAAGAATACCTATGGGTAGTATTCTGCTGCAGTAAAAGTACTTGTACTCAAGTACTTGTAGAGAACATGAGGTCCACAGCAGCAGCGTTGAGAACTTCTCCATCATCTTTGGTTACAAAATGTCACAGACATTTCACAGAAACCATTTCAGAACTGACCTTTTTTCCGAGTCTCGGCACACAGTCTCCTACAGCTCACAGTCTCCTACGTCCCACAGTCTCCCACATACGGCCCACAGTCTCCCACATACTGCCCACTGTCTCCTACGGCGCACAGTCTCCCACATACAGCCCACAGTCTCCTACGGCCCACAGTCTACTACTGCCCACAGTCTCCCACATACAGCCCACAGTCTCCCACATACAGCCCACAGTCTTCTACATTTGGCCCACAGTCTCCTACATACGGCCCACAGTCTCCTACGGCCCACAGTCTACTACGGCCCACAGTCTCCCACATGCGGCCCACAGTCTCCCACATACAGCCCACAGTCTCCTATGGCCCACAGTCTACTACGGCCCACAGTCTCCCACATATGGCCCACAGTCTCCCGCATATGGCCCACAGTCTCCCGCATACGGCCCACAGTCTCCCACATACAGCCCACAGTCTCCCACATACAGCCCACAGTCTCCCACATACAGCCCACAGTCTCCTATGGCCCACATTCTCCTATGGCCCACATTCTCCCACATGTGGCCCACAGTCTCCCACATATGGCCCACAGTCTCCCACATATGGCCCACAGTCTCCCACATACAGCCCAGAGTCTCCCACATACAGCCCACAGTCTCCCACATACAGCCCACAGTCTCCCACAAACAGCCCACAGTATCCTACGGCCCACAGACTCCCACATACAGCCCACAGTCTCCTACATACAGCCCACAGTCTCCTACAGCCCACAGTCTTCTACGGCCCACATTCTACTACGGCCCACACTCTTCCAGATATAGCCCACAGTCTCCCACATAGTCTCCCGCCTATGGCCCACGATCTCCCGTGTATGGCCCACAGTCTCCCACATACAGCCCACAGTCTTCCACATACGGCCCACAGTCTCCCACATACAGTCTCCCGCCTATGGCCCACAGTCTCCCGCCTATGGCCCACAGTCTTCCACATATGGCCCACAGTCTGTGGTAATCTGGGTAAGCTCTTCAAGAATGTGAGCTCAGCTTTCTCTGAAATCTGAGCTGGTTAAGGCCTCTTTTAGTCCTGGTTTAGTTCTGGTTTATACCAGGTTTAGTCCTGGTTTAGACTTGGTTGAGTCCTGTTTTAGTCCTGGTTCAGACCTATTTAAGTCATGGTTTAGACCCAGTCTACATCTGGTTCAGATTTGGTTTAGTCCAGGTTCAGACCTGGTTTAACCTAGTTCAGTCCTGGTTTACCCCTGATTCAGTCCTTTTACAGACCTGGTTCAGTCCTGGTTTAAACATGCTTCCGATTTGGTTTAAACTTGGTTTATTCCTGGTTCAGACCTGTATCAGACCTGGTTAAGACCTGGTTTAGACCTGGTTTAGACCTGGTTTTGTCCTAGTTCAGACCTGGTTCTTATCTGGTTTGAACTTGGTTTAGTCCTGGTTCAGATCTGGTTCAGACCTGGTTTAGTCCTGGTTCAGACTCGGCGGAACACCTCAAACAGTGATGCAACAGCGTGCATTCGATAGAAGAGGTTTAAAGGAACTGCAAAGTTGAGAACGGTGACCCAGATGGTGAACCCGAAGGTGTCCTCCTCCAGACCGTTATCATACTGAGGTCTACAGCCGAACGCTGCCAGGATCCAGAGCTGAGACACAACAACATCATAAATTAACATGACAGATGTTTACAATCCCAGAGTGGAGGATAAAAAACTATTGTGGTCATCAACATTTCTGTAAGGAGGTCCATTAAAACCTAAAAATCAAGAATTTGACCTCCAAGCAAAAATCTAACTAAATTCTAAATGTGTAGATTAAATAAACATACAATGTGAGGTATCACAATCTTAGGTTGTGATATTTTGTGTCTAATGCTAGTTTCACCATTGAAAATGTATTATGGTCTTGCCACAAGTTAAAACTATGTAGACGTGTGTATATTATTGTTGTATTAATGAGAGTGACTCACAGAGACATTGCACATGGTCAAAAACAGAGCGATGTTCTTCAGGATCTTCCTCTTCACACGATGAGGATGAGACACACCTGTCCCCACCGCCAGAGGGACCTGAGACGGCTTACGAGGACATCTGTATATGTGGAGGGACAGTGAATATATGGGACACGTACAGAGGAGGGATAGTGAATATATGGGACAGAGGTGGGACAGTGAATATATGGGACACGTACAGAGGAGGGATAGTGAATTTATGGGACATGTACAGAGGAGGGATAGTAAATATATGGGACACGTACAGAGGAGGGACCGTGAATATATGGGACATGTACAGAGGAGGGATAGTGAATATATGGGACATGTACAGAGGAGGGATAGTGAATATATGGGAGACGTACAGAGGAGGGCTAGTGGATATTTGGGATGTGTACAGGTGAGAGGTTTAGATGAAGTCAGGTGGACTTCTTTGGACATTAAAGGAGGGTAATCACAAACCTATAGACTGTTACACCATCGTCCTGGTCATCCAGGCCCCGGTCTGGGGGGTCATACCCCTGGGTAAGGCTCCGGTCTGGGGTCTCATATGCCCGGTTGATGATGCCCGTGTACGGAGGGGCGAGCGAGGACGTGACAGAGAAGATTTCGGGGGAAGTGGGCAGCTCCAGCTCTTCCCTGGCCTCCTGACGATATAAGGACTCAATGATAAAGAGGTTCTGGATGTACTTCTCCGTCACGATCAGCACGGAGTAGATGAAGTTGGTCCATCGGTGTGGTGGGTTCAGACGGCTGCTGAGTACAGACACTATACTGCACCAGGACATGAGCCAGGACCCTACGGAGGAACCGAACAGCAGCTCCGTGTCCAGCTGACGAGAAGGGTTCTTGGATGTATCGAAGGGCATGTTCTGGGCCCTGTAGATCAGCAGACCTGCGGCAGCTGCAGAACACATGGACACTAACATCACGATCCCATAGATGTAATACATGGACACTGCGGCCTGCCTTAGCTCCGCTGAGTGCTCCACATATGTGAGGTAGACCACCAGAACACCGATGGTACTGGCCAAGGCCACCAGCCCCAGGACAGGCCCCAGCGTGAGGCCGCGGACCCCGGTGGTTGGCCTCTTACAGTTAGTGTGTAGGTCCAGCGTGCGGCCGATGTTCTTCCACATGACGAACAGCATGGCGGACACAAAGATGTGGTACTCGATGTTGAAGGGATAAAGATAATACAGACTGTTGGCGAACATGGAGCATGTGTTGGTGGAGCAGTTACAGGGGGGTTCAGGGAAATCTGAAAAATACAAGTAACAGAGGACATGAGTTTGGATGGTTGCTGTGGTTAGTTTTGCCTGAGGTCCGGTTCTGGCCCTCAGTCAGGCGGTGGCTGTGGTGTGGTTGCTGTTATATGCAGTCCGTTTCTGGCTCTCTGTCAGGCGGTTGCTGTGGTTTTGTTGCTGTGTGGTTGCTGTTACCTGTGGTCCAGAGCTGTTGAATCAAGAGTTCTGACAACTCCATTGACAACAGTGACCTTTCCTCTCGGTATGTAAGCATGTAAAAGGCGGCTAACGATCACTAATTCAGGGTTCTATTTCACTAATTTGGATCACTGGATCACTTTGTTGGTCTGTTTATCAGTAAGTTTGTAATTGCTGCTTTATTTGATGAGTAGAAGACAATTTAGCAGCTTTTCTCCATTGTAATGAATGTTATGTTTTACCCCCCGACTGACCAGAAGTGACCGTTATTGTGGCCGTTCCCATGGTTCCCACTGTTGCCGAGTGTATCTATGCAATCTAATGTGGAAGCGTCATTTTTTTTCCAAACCCAGTTTTGGAAGGGACATGCCCCCGCGAAATCTGATTGGATGATGAAAGCAGAACCACGGGTTGCGTTGCTAAGCGACCTCTCACTCTTGTTCAGTTATGCTAGTGGCTGTCAGTTGCCGGTTCGCTTAGGCTTGTGGTTTTTGGATTTTTTCCTGTTTATTGAAATAAACATTTATAAACTAAACACATAAACATTTTAGGGACGTGCTCCGGCCACTACGCGCGGCCGCCTCAAAGCCAATTCGATGCATTTGAGGCCCCCCCAACTGTGTTGCGGCCGGGCCGAGGATGCGAGTACTGGCTTCGGGGAGAGAAGGCCGAGCCAGAAACGTCAGACTGGAGGACCGGTCAAACTGATTTATAGCTTTGGGAGAAGTGGGCTTTCCCAAACAAACTAGTAATTTTACATTTTAATGAGATAGTTTGGTCAATTAGTTGTGAAGGTTTGTTAGCTAGCTGTTAGCTCAACTTTTAGCTAACTTGCTAAAGTTAGAAACGGTAAGACCCGCCCCCCAAGCTACAGAATTGACCAATTAAAACTCATGGAACGTTGCTGTTCCAGAACTGGGTTTGGAAAAATAATGACGCAATGTGGAAAAAGATCCAGGAAGTAGCCGTTCAAGGTAATATTGCCATTTAAATGCTGAGAATTGTGCTAAAGTTGGACATACATCCTTCAAATATGTGGCCCTCAATGGTCACAACTGTCCCTAATTAACACTCTGCTGTCAGGCAGTTGATGTGGTATGGCTGCTGTGGTGTGGTTGCTGTTACCTGCGGTCCGGTTCTGGCCCTCATTCCGGCAGTTGCTTTGATATGGTTGCTGTTGTATGATTGCTGTGGTGTTGTGGCTGTGCTGTGGTTCCTGTGTGGTTGCTGTGGTGTGGTGGCTATGGCGTGGTGGCTAAGGTGTGGTTGCTGTGTTGTTGTTGTTGTTGTTGTTGTTGTTGTTGTTGTTGTTTGTAGTGTGGTTGCTGAGTGGTGGCTTTGGTGTGGTTGCTGTTACCTGTGGTCCAGATCTGGCTTTCAGTCAGGTGGTTGCTGTGGTTTGGTTGCTGTGTGGTTGCTGTTACCTGCAGTCTGGTTCTGGCTCTCAGTGAGGCAGTTGCTATGGTGTGGTTGCTGTTGTATGCTTGCTGTGGTATAGTTGCTGTGGTTGTGGTTTCTATTATCTGCGGTCCGGTTCTGGCCCTCAGTCAGGTGGTTTCTGTGGTGTGGTTGCTGTTTGGTTGCTGATACCTGTGGTCCGGTTGTGGCCCTCAGTAAGATGGTTGCTGTTACCTGTGGTCCGGTTCTTGCCCTCAGTAAGGTAGTTGCTGTGATGTGGTTGCTGTGGTGTGGTTGCTGTTACCTGTGGTCCGGTTCTGGCCCTCAGTCAGGTGGTTGCTGTGGTGTGGTTACTGTAGTGTGGTTGCTGTTAACTGTGGTCCGGTTCTGGCCATCAGTCAGGTGGTTGCTGTGGTGTGGTTGCTGTTTGGTTTCTGTAGTGTGGTTGCTGTTACCTGTGGTCCGGTTCTGGCCCTCAGTCAGGTGGTTGCTGTGGTGTGGTTGCTGCGGTGTGGTTACTGTAGTGTGGTTGCTGTTACCTGTGGTCCGGTTCTGGCCCTCAGTCAGGTGGTTGCTGTGGTGTGGTTTTTTTCTGTAGTGTGGTTGCTGTGGTGTGGTTGCTGTTACCTGTGGTCCGGTTCTGGCGGTGGCTGTGGTTGTGGAGGAAGTGCTCAGCCTCAGACATGACACCGTTGCACCACAGCAGCAGGTTTGTGAAGACAGCGTGGATCACTCCAAATCTGTAACAAACGGATATCTGCAAACCAGGACCAAACCAGGACCAAACCAGGCCTAAAGCAGGACTAAATCTGGTCTAAACCAGGACTAAATCTGACCTGCGTGAAGTTGGCCCCCCCTATCAAACGCAAATCTACTGAAAAACTACATCAATCGTTTGTGCTGGTTTGTGCTGTAAAAAGTTTTCTTTGTCCTGTTATGGTTTTTAAGTGATTCATTAATTACTTTTTTAGGTTAATTTGATGCGGTCGGGTGACGTCATCGTCGTATCACTTTAGAATTTACAGCAAAAATGAACAGCACAGACAAGGCATAATCGATTAATGCGGTTTTCTTGGAGATTATAATAGTGCATTTACAGTCAGCCTATACTAGCCTATCTTTTAGCTAACCAAAACATATCTTTCGAGATATGATTAATATCTTACAAAAAAACAACAACACAAACTAGTACAAACCCAACACAAACGAGGCACAAGGAAACTACACCACTTTTGATCAACTCGGAGCTTCTTGTGAGACACGGGCGGCTCAGATTAAGCAAAACAAATAGGAAAATTAATACCCGATTAACTTAAAAACCATAATAGCACAAACGAAAATCTTTACAGCACAAACCAGCACAAACGTAGCACAAACCATTGATATGTTTTTTTAGTAGATTTGCGTTTGATGGGGGGCCAACTTCACGCAGGTCTTGAGGCCTGTCATAGTCTGTATTGTGAGTCTATTGTGGATGACAGTGTGGTTTAAGTTGGTGATTTAGTCCTGGTTTAGACCTGGTACAGTCCTGGTACAGTCCTGGTTCAGTCCTGGTTTAGTCCTTGTTTAGACCTGGGTTAGTCCTGGGTTAGACTAAAGGGGCAGCAGGTTTAAATCAGTCATCTGGACTTGGATAAAATCTAAGTATGAGAAGACAAGCAGTACCTTTGGCTCATGAAATTAAGACAGTACTTCAACAAAATGGGATTTTAAGACTGAGATCTCGCCCTAGGGCTAAGAGAGCTGGAAGAAATACTGTGCATTCAAAATGTACTGTTGTTGGTAACCGGCCAGCCCAGTGTGGGTCTTCAAGTCCAGTTAGATTTTCCTGTCCAGCTAATCTTGTCCACATAAGTTTAGACCCAACCAAATCTAAACCATCTATGCCTGGATTTCTGCTTTCTAATGTGCGCTCACTCAGGCACATATCGGATGAACTGTACAGTATTTCAGTTAATAACAATGCTGCTGTCGTGGCTGTGATAGAGAGCTGGCTTAGTGATGACATACCAGATTCTACTGTATCATTTCCTGGTTATATCTTACGGGACAGAAGTGGAAACAAGGGAGGTGGAGTTGTACTTTATACCAGTGATAATATCCCACAAAATCGTTTAACTCATTTGGAGGATGAGGAGCATGAAGCCTTGTGGATCTGGCTGCGCCCTCACCGCGTCCCCCGTGGGTTAAGTGGTATTATTGTTTGTGTACTGTACATTCCCCCACGCTCCTCAGCTTCAGCTAAACCTGAGGCTCATGTCACTCAATACTTAGACCACTGTCTCAGTGATGTAGAATACAACTATCAACAAGCTGGAGTTGTTATTCTTGGGGACACTAACAGGTATAAAAATGAAACTATTTGTAACAGACATGGACTGAAGCAAGTGGTGTCTGGCGCTACAAGAATAGCCAGTCAACTTGATTCTATTTTTACAAACATCTCAGCCATGTATGATTCTCCTGTTCATTTGCCCCCAGTAAGTACATCTGATCACCAAACCCTATTGTGGAATGCTGGGAAATGGCCCAAAAACACCACTCAGTCTATCACTTGCCGTAAGCGCACACCTGAAGCAATGCGGCACTTGGGCCTTTTAATGAACACTACTGACTTTTCTCACATTTTTGATCTCACTGATCCTGAAGCTAAGGTTAATATTTTCACAGACACTATTCAATCTATTCTGAATAAAGCTGTCCCACTAAAGAGAGTCTCTATCACAAATAATGGCAAGCCCTGGATGACTGTACAGCCAAAAAAATAAAAAATGCAAAACGCCAGTACTACAAGGATGAGGTGGAGGATTTGCACCACTCAAAACAGTGGTTTAAATCTGTCAAAGCACTAATGGGAATGGAGGAGGTTGGGCGGGCCATTGCAACACAAGACCCCATTACCCTGCAGCTTCAGTGTGACACTCTGGCCAAACATTTCTCCTCAGTGTGGGGCCAAGAAGAGCAAGCTCTACCTTCTGAGGAGGATCGCATCCATTAGCTGTCACATGGTGCTATCCCACTTTTGAGCATTGGACAAGTCAAAGCTAGGCTCCGAAAAGTTAATGCATCAAAGGCAGCTGGTCCTGATTGTATCCCATCCTGGGTTCTAAAACTTTTCATGAAGAGCTAGCTCCAGTGATGTGTGATGTTTTTAATTCATGCATCAAACACAACATCTTTCCTACACTTTGGAAAAAGGCTCTGGTTAAGGCCCTTCCCAAAAAGTCTAAGCCAAGTTTTCCAACTGATTACCGGCAAATCTCTCTGGTCAGCTGTGTTGGGAAAGTCTATGAAGGGATCCTGAGAGATGCTTTATTACAGGACACTGCCTCTAAAATTGCCTCCACTCAACATGGCTTTATGAGCAGCAGATCAACTGTTACAGCACTAATCCACATTCTCCAACAGTGGCATGAAGCCCTCAACAACAGTCCCAAATTGGATGTGCATGCTGTCTTTGTAGATTTTTCCCGTGCTTTTGACACAATAAACCATTGTCACCTCAAAACACTAGCTGAGATGCAGGTAAGACGCCCCCTGTGGCTCAGTGTGAAAAGTTACCTGAGTGACAGAGAACAATCAGTGCAGTGGGGTTCCTGCATTTCATTCCAGCAGGTGTCCCCCAGTGGGGGCTATTACCACCATTACTTTTTGTAATATGCATTAACAGTCTAAATTCATGTCTTACCCCTTCTGTTTT